>BGNK01003406.1:0-74587 GCA_003297005.1 Symbiodinium sp. clade A Y106 | reverse complement strand
TACCACCACCACGACCACCACAAACCATACACCATACACCACCACCACCACCACCACCACCACCAGGACCAGCACCAGCACCAGCACCAGCACCAGCACCAGCAGCAGCAGCAGCAGCACGAGCACCAGCAGCAGCACCAGCAGCAGCACCAGCACCAGCACCAGCAGCAGCAGCACCACCACCATGGACACTTTTGTTTTAGGCGAAGTCGGAATGTCCCCATCACAGCGAGAGTGCCAGTCCAAACGAGAACTTATCGTCAAGGCTACAAACTGACGAAACGGAAGAAAATGTGTGGAGTTAAGGCCTGAGCCCTAAACCCCGAAAAGGCTTAGCCGAGGGGCTTGAAGAAAGCCCATGGGTCCCACACGTCTAATCCGAGCGTCTCGAAATACTCGCGGACTGCTGGGGAGTCTATTTTCTCTTGGAACCTCAAGTCAAGAACAACCAGCAGGAGCATTGGTGAGTTCTGCGAATTACATAGGGGTAGCTTCCAGCTTTGGGGATTCTTCTATTTGGGTGTATAGTTGGGCACCTCACTTTTTGTAGCTCTCATACGGAATTGCGGGAGATTTAGGAACTAGGGACCTAACAAGCAACGATATACATAGCAGGGTCTTAGCTGTAAGCTTCCGGTTGGGACCCGGATTCTGACAAACTCGCATTTCAGGTACCGTCCTAGAGACCTGGTACGGGCAGGGCGGGTAGGGTGCACAGATGTCACACTGCAAGCAAGCAAAATTTTCAATGCGGCTTAAGGCCTATGAGGTGTAAGAGTATCAAGAATTAGACACATGGCCATCCCTTGTCGGCTCAAGCAAGCTCAGGCAAGCAATGTACGACTTATCTAGCATGTGCAGAGCACGTCCGATGTGGCAGGGTGCTACGTGGAAGCCACACCCTGCAGCTTAAAACCTTCAACCGAGAATGACGCGACGTGTCCGAGGATTTCAGCCGCCGCGAAAGATCATAAATGTGAGAACTTGTGCAGCACGGATGAAGCCGAGCCACATTGGGAAAGTGATGCCCCCAACATACTGGTCACCGATCTTCTCAAACAAGGCTCGCAGCTTTTGGAGATGTTGCTCCTTTCGAAGGCATGTTCAGTCCGACACATCCCGAGTTTCGCTACGAACCAGCTTCAAAGCTTGTTTCGAGCTGCTTAAAGATTATTCAAGATGACTCTTCACGCGAGATCAAGGATCTTCCAAACAACCTCACTGAGCCGATCGAGTTGACCCCAAAGTACCTATATAGTGACTTTTTTGAGGCCGAAGTATATAAGGTACGATTTAGGTACATGGACCCTTAGGGCACATGAGAGACCATCGAGCCTTGTTGTCCAACATGTTTTGCACCACCGTGGTATGATCACTCTGTGCTGACTCGATCGCCGACTGGCAGAAGACCTTGTGCTCTGTTTCGGGCCGTTTAGGGTTTAGGAGTTAGGGCTTAAAGGGTTTAGGGTAGGGTTGAGGGTTTAGGGATTGAAGATCGGGAACCAACTTGGTGCAACAGACCTAGCCGCCTAGCCGTGTGTGCACAACTTAGATTTAAACTTTGCCTGACTGGACAGCAAAGACGCCGCTGTCACGACATTCAGCACAGCCAGGTAGGAGAAAGCGATGAAAAAGAGGAAGCACCCCTCCCAAAAGGGAGACACCCACATCAGCGGTGTGATCACCTCCTCCCAGCTGACTCCACCAGCTATGCTCATAAATAAAGCGATCATGCTTCTAATGAGTGTGCCGAAGCAGCGATCGGATGCACTCTGCGCCTCCTCTGGCAGTGCTGGGTTTGCTGGATCGACACGATAGTCATAAACTGCCTGCGCGAAGAGTATAGCAAACACATATATGATCAGGCCGAGCAGGAGCAATGCCCAAAACAGAGCCTTAACCGTGTGTAGTATCGACTGCACCAACATCCGCAGCGCCATGATGAAGCGAAAGATCCGCAGAAAGTGCGCTGTCTTCAGCACACGTGTCAGGCGAACGATTCGCATGGCTTTCAATGTCGAGAGCCCCGAGATGCTGTCCCAACGATCATCTTGCAAAAGGGCCTCTGCCAGTTCCACGAAAATGTCCCACCACGACGTGGCTACTATGAGTGTGTCCAAGATGGCCCATCCCCAATCTTCAGAGCAGTAGTATCGACAGCGGCTATCCATCAGTCGGAGAACCAACTCTGCTAGAAAGAAAGCAGAGAAAATATAATGGCAGACCATGTAGCTCACAGGCCTTGTCCTTGTTTCTTGACCGTTCTCATCCAAGGCTCCGCCATCCAAGACCCACTGAATGTCAAAACCTATAAATATGGCATTGGCCATGACGATTAATGCAAAGAACACATCGAAACCAGGGTGGTGTACGATTCGAGTAGCCCATGGACGCCGCTCCTCTTGCAGCCTGGATAGCCGGGACTCTATCGTCAGGAAGATGAGTGAACGCTGTGGCCATCAAATCCCATCGGGTTTCGACCACATGGGTGACCGTATTCTTGTCATCTGCGATGGCACTAGTGCAACAACGGAATAGCCACGCACAACGAGACACACACACACACACGCACGCACACACACAGACAGACACACCAACAAGCGCGGACACACACACACAGAGAGAAATAGTATAGGCTGCATCCAAAACCTGAAAAGGACGGAGTTGGCCTGGTCTTGCACGGCTGAGTCTTCTGGTCTGAAAAACGCCTCCGCATCGTTACAGAGCCAGCCTGGTCCTCGGTGGTTTAAGACTACTAAGGAGTTGCGATTCAGGCTTCGGGGCCAAAAAGAGGTTAATAAAGACATGCATGTCTCAGCCTACCCATGCTGCTCACCAGACGGCAGCGTACTGCTCTATGGGGTTTAAGAGTTGTTCTGAGTATAATGCCTACGCCGTTGCATTGCTTATACCATGAAACCCCCAACTTATGTGCTGCGTGTCAGCCGGGTGAGCCCGACCTATTTTAATGGAGTCAAAACTGACATGAGATTTTGCAAGGAGTGGGACTTTCAGACATTGAGGGACCCTCAGTAAAGCAGATCCGAAAACAATAGAATCCTTTGTGTCAGGGCCACGAAAACTATGCCCCAAGTATAAGAACCGGCGATTTATGCACATGGAGATATTCAGCATACACTAAGTGCTTGCTATCCACAAAAGAACATACATACGCATGCACTTTAATGGGTTTTGTTACAATCCCGAGGGTTTACAACCTGATACGGAATCTTGATAAGATCTGGCAAGCCCAGAAAGCACTCAACCCCGGCAAATGCTTAAGCCATACAGTCAACCAGTAAACCCTTGAAACAAAGTGCAGGCAACAAACTTCCTAAAGCCAGCCGGGTTTAGGGTTTAGGGTTTAGGGTTTAGGACCCTAAACCCTAAAATTAAGCTTTCCAGGGAGAACCTTCCCTCAACCTTGAGACTTTAAATCCCACAGACACACCTTGATACAAACCTCACGAGACCCGAAACACAGACTCTAAACCCCACGTATACCCTAAACTGCTTAAATCGCTTCCTGCGCATCCGGATAGTCCCCACTCCTCATCCTAAACTGAGTTCTTCCGCATTCAGCTCACAATAAATGACCCCGAACCTGGTATAGTTTGGTCTTCAGCCACGAAAGCCTCAAAACCACAAGTCCCTTCTGAAGGCCTATACCCTAAAGGTTCCTAGGGATTCCACTCCCTCATTTATGCTTCTTGCGATCTCTGCACGGCTTCGGTGCGTAGCTGCGTGTCCTCGCCAAACCGCGTCTCACTACAGAAGAGTTTCGGGGGTTAGGCCTGCAGAGTTGAGGGCTTAGGATTGAAGGTTTTAGGGTTAGGGCTGATTAGGGTTCTGCGTTTGGGGGATTTGGAGCTCACTCACACTCGGACAATCCACGCGAGGCATATGCTTCGAGAGGGTTCTGGTATTTCGCATCGAATTAGGGTTAGGGCTTCGCGTTCTTGATTTCGCGCTCTCCGTGTGGTTTATGGTTTTTTCCCTCTCGCATGGCTATAGGGATCTTGATGGGTTTGGGGCTCAGTCTAGAGTGTTAGGGTTTTGGCATTTGGGATTTTGCGGTTCAGGGTCTAGGGGGGGCCTGGTTCGCAGGAGTTGCGAAGGCCTTTGCCGGGGCCATGTGGCCCTGTAGGACTGTACGGCTTCAGGCCGGGCCGGTTTGGGAAGTTTAGAACTTAAACCTTTAGGTATAATGCTCCGTGTGAAGTCTAGTTACTCTAGTTTAAAGCTAGGGGCTTCGAATTTGGGGTGACCAGGCTTGTTAGGGTTCAGGATGCGCAGAAAGCCTGCTCTAGGGCTAAGAAAGTCGTCTAGCATGGGCAGGCAAAAGACGAGCTCAGCAAGCCAGTCGAGAGCTCAGGATTTGTAGACTTTTCCTACAAGGCGCCTCTGGTCTACTCTTCCTGTAGACTTCAGATTAAGACAAGGACAGGATTGGATCTAAAGCTATGGCCATTTCCAAGGACACATAACATAGGATCCCCATAAGTCCCATAAGACTATAGTTGACAACTGTGCTTTCTCTCTCTATATATATAAAAATGTATACACACAATCACATACATATACATATACGTATGTACATATATATATATGTATGCATATGTACATATGTGTGTACTCTGTTCGTACTCGTCCTTTGTCCAGCATTAACCGTGTGCGAACGAACACAAATGGACAGGAAGCCCGGAGCACCCAATAGACCACAGGCCCTGGTGCAACTCCCGGGTTTAAGGGTTCTTTTTTTGTTAAGCACCTCTTTTCCAGCCAGCCAACAGTCGCTTGCCGTTTAAGGGTTCAGGGCTTAGGGTTTAGGGTTCTACAGCACCACATCCACCCTACAGCAACTAGCCCACCTGGAACCGTCTGTCACCGGTCCTCCTCTGTGTAGGAGCGCAACGTAACACGGAACACCTCCTCACGTGTTGGTAAAGTTGCAGTTGGAGACATTGGAGAGGAAGCAGCAAAGTCACCTCAAGCAGCTTCAAAACTTGACTAGGCTGGGCGATGAACAAATATCTCCAAAACCAAAGTGTCCACCGACTACGCCCTAAACCCAATGTCCCATGTCTCAGCCAGAGGCTGCCGGAGTACCGGCTTGCCTGGTCGGGCAGCTACTTAGAATTCTAACTGCAACCATCATGGTAGGCGCCTGTGCCGTAAAGCAACCGAACAACTTGAGGATTCAGCCTGTATGTTCCGAACATGAAGATCAAAGGCTGCACGCACAGGAATGCACAGAAACTCATTTGGGGCTGTAGAAACGGATGATTGTAGTTGGGCCGGTTCTCGTTGGGAGGAATTGCACGCCGCACTGTGGAGGATTCGTGCGTGCTTGTTCACCTACTGTAGCCACTCGAGTGAAATGTCACGGAATGCGAACGGCGATCGGAAGGACCGCACAAGCTTCGTGCCAAATTAAAAGTGATGTTGTCAAACATGCGTTGTGAGCCACTACGGGGTTCCACTTGACGACAAAGGAATAGGACTCTGGGTATATTATACTATAATAACAAAGGAACCCCCCCCCCCCCCAAATTGGTGTAGGTAATAATTAAGGCCCCTACACAACAGGTTCCTCGGCGAGCTCGACTTAAGCCAGGCGCTTCGTCTTGAAGATGAGCTAAACTAGGACTCCATGTGCCCATATAGTAGGTACTTAGGCCTTAAAGGGGTCCCTTATTTGGGTACTTTAAGCCCTAAGTACCTACTATATGGGTACATGGAGCCTTTGGGCTAATGGCAGCTTTTGCCATTTTCCCAGCTGTTAATGCCGAGATTCTGCTTGCTTCCGCTGGTGATACTCTGGGACTCAAATCGAGACGTGATTGTGCGGGAGAGTTTGTCCTCAGACGAAGTTTGAAAACGCCGTGGCTTTGGCATTATGCCCTGCGGCCGAAAACTAATAAAAACATTGCTGATCAAGCATGAGACAAAGACAGCACACATCCTACAGTAATGTTGCAACCATGCCCCATGTAAGCCATAGGCAGCTACTATCGAACACAAAAGCGAAGTTCCTCATCCCGGGCATCTACGTCCACTTGACCATGTGACGAATCATTCTCGACTCTTGAATCTCGTCCGCCCCTTCTGGCATGTGTTGACTTTACAGCAGGGCCTCGTGCCAGAGAAGCTTTCACTCAGCCTCGAAGAACTTCTGGTGGGATGAAGCTTCGTAAAGACCCAACCCCCAAAAACTGCACGCCCAAGCTCAACAGCCGGGCACCGGAGCAATATTGCCTCTAGCAAAATAAGTCGACCGTAGTATCGAACACCTCAAGTGCAAGAGCCGGGCGTCCTTGTTAGAGTGAGAAGCAGCTCTTGCTGGTCCAAGCGCTGGATGATCAGCTCATGGTGGTGCCGCATAGTCGCAAGAAGCCTGGGTCAGAGTCTCCCGTGGCTTTTGGGCTTCCACTTAGCTAGTTTGCCACTGGATCTCCAGCTTCATTCCTGAAACACGGCGAACGGGGTGTGGAAGACTACAATTTACAGTGGCTTTGCCGATGACCGGTGGCGGTAACAGGGTTCATAAAGTCTGGGGCTGGGGTTTTTGGCCGTAGAGGGGTTTCTGGTTGAGGGTTTGAGGGCTTGTGGTTTACGGTTCTGAAACTGACAGTGGCACGGGTAAGGAAAATGGATCTCGCGATTAGAAAGATGATACTTAGTCTACTAGTAGTGTCAATAACAGCAAGAATACTGGGGCGGCTAGAATACAATTTTCGCACTAACAAGGACTAGCAAACGTTGTTTTGATGCCACTGAATGAAATGGCAACCACCAACACTTGGAAAAGGCACAGCGAAGTGTCGGGGTGGACAGCGGCCGGCGCGTCGGCATTAGCAGCTGGAGAAGCCCGAGCCTGAAAGAAAGAGGCGTGACAGGCGTCAGAGTTTGGGCTGTAGGGTTTACAGGCATCGCGCGACACAAAGTTTCGTCTGCTGTCTCGCCTTGAAAGCTGCCATCGCAAGACGGTGCGGATGATAGGCTGATGGGCTCCAATATATTCTACGTATAGCAACGAGCAACAGGACAGACAGCAACACCAGCAGTCGTGCTGCCTAGGTTCCCTAGAGCTCCCATTGCAAAGCCAGAGCAGGACCGAGTTGAGTCACTGCTTGATGATTCGACGCAGGTGCTTCCGGTAATGTGCTTGGGTATTTTCGCTTCGAGGATAGGTGAGAAACACCACATGACATAGAAGAAGCTCCACGACATGTCACAATTTTGTGACGGAGCCCGTGGCTGCAGTGTCTCAGTGGCAAGGCAAACCATCAAGTCTGGCCGTTTCAGGATGGTCCTGGTTCTGATTGGCCTTGAAAATTGCAAGCTCTATGAGCCCCACTGCTGGATGCAGGCGTGTTTCAACAGAGAATCCCACCCGTGCAGACTTGCCACTGCGGTGAGCTGGCGGTAGGCTCGCTGATCGACTTTTTATGCATCAAGTTTCATAGCTACGCTGCAAGAAAGTTGAGCCTCAAGTTTAATGAGGCTTGGACTGTGAGTAGAGGTCATTTGCATCTCAGGTTGGCAGAAACATGGAGAGCCTGTTCGTTATTGAAACTACCGACGAAGCAAAAGGTAACGCTAATCCAAATTAACAGGAGTTGCATGCAGCCCGATAGGGCGTTAGCAGCACTCGTGCTCTGCACAGTCTGCGATAGCATGCAAGCTTGGGTAAGGCGAGCAAGGTAATTTGTTGGTAGATCTCCCCCAACCTTAAGCACTCTGCCTGAAAATCTGGTGACGACGGCACATGCCGGGTGAAAACTACAACATGTTTGTTCTGCGATCCACCCCACACTTCGATTTACTCTAAGGACCTCAGATTGGCTCACAGAACCGCTAAGCCGCTAAGACCTGAACCCAAAACCCCCTACGGCTTGTAGGGTTTAGGCTTTCTTTGCCTGGGGTTTAGACTTTGGGTCTTCTTTGGGGGGTTTAAGCTTTGGGTTTAGGGTTTAGGGTGGGGCTTGGGGCTCAGGAAGCAGAAGCAAACTCTCAGGTGGCAGAGCTCGCGACGACTCGGGAGCTCCAAAGGCGGGCTATGCGTGAAGGCTGCCGATGGGGGGGCAGTTCAGGGGTTGTTTAGGGTTTAGGGGTTTAGGGTTCAAGGGTTTAGGGGTTAAGAGTTTAAGGGTTTGGGGGGTTTAGGGTTTAAGGGTTTCGGGGTTTAGGGTTTTGGGATTTAGGATTTAGACTTTAGGTAGTTCGAGGATCAACAACGGACCTTTGTAGGATGTCTGTAGATGCAGCGCAGGGCCGCCATGCGTGCGTGTGAATGTACGTAAAAAATACGCATATATGCGAACACGCATATGTACACAGACATACATTCATAAATGACACACGTGACATACATACATACATACATACATCCATGCATGCATACATACATACATGCATGCATGCATGCATGCTTACATGCATGCATGCATGCATCCATGCAGACAGACAGACAGACAGACAGAAAGACAGACAGACAGACAGACACGCATACATACGTACATACAAACATGCTTACACACGTACACACCTACATAGGTACATCCATCCATCCATCCATCCATACATACATACATACATACATTACACACATACACACATGCGCACATACATGGCGCTGATGTATACGTCTATAAGTCTATAAGTACTTAACATTGCATGCGCGGGACGTGTCGAGACCCATGCCCCCCACCGAGATCTTCAGCGGTTAGAGATTCGTCGAAGAGACCGGAGGATACCCCAAAAACGCATCAGTCAGGCAAGATATATCGGCCCTGGCGCGATGCAGCTCGTCTTCCTGGGCGACGTTTCGGGGTTGCTGGGTGTAGTGCTAAGCTTTGGGTCTAGGCTCCGGAGGTATTGTCATTAATTATAATTCGCAGGTGCGGCGGTGGTCAAAGATTTGTGGGATATCGTTGACCAGCAGGTTTTAAGATCTAGAGGACATCCTTGTCTCCATTATCTGAAAGGCCTGCGGTGGAGTCGGGATTCCCATGAACCCCGCAACCAGGCAAATTCACACAACCCACATATTCATGGGGCGAAACCTGATGTGCAAAGTTCCATCACTGAACCCGACAGAGGCTTCCCTGCAGAGCGACAAGGCCCAATGAAAGCTTGCTAAGCCAAGTTGATGCAGCATCCAACCTGCTTCTCATCTTGACAATAGATTTTGCCTGGTACTTTGCCCTCCAGCAAGCTACGCGTGTCAAGTTTCCTACACGATCGAAAAGCCACGGTCCTAGAACTGGAGGCACGGAATTTTTTTTTTGTACTCGGGTTCCCAAAAAAGGTCGAGTCGTTTGAGATTTGTTACACAGGGGTTGGAAACAGGGGACCAGACTCAGCAGTTCCATCTGAGCAGGTGGCTACGAATTTTTGGAACCGGCCATGGCTTTTGATGAGCCACTTCCTTGGTTGAGAGCAAGGGCGGTCTTTTGCTTGGCTCAGGCTTGGACTCTTCGCTTTAGTGCCCTGGTGCGTTTCCATGTGCCGTCGGACAGGTTTTGGCTTAAGAGATGGGAATAGGGACCGAACTGCGATATCCCAGAAGGCTCAAATATACTACCATTGTGGAATGAAGCGCCAAAAGACCATCCTTGTCATGGGTTTGGGGACGTAATTCCATAATCGTAGTATATGTGGCGCCTCTTGGATTTCAATATCTACGGCTCACGGAGCAACCATGTGGGTGCCCCGATCCGGAATGAACATTCGTCCGAAAAGCCCAAACCCTAACCCTAAACCTAACACTGTAAGACCTGTGCTATTTACCCAAACCGAAACTCCCAAAGCCCCAAATCCTGGGAACCCAACTCCACCTAAATCCCACATCACCTTCCTTCTTTCGAACTTACATGAGGAAATAATCATAACAAGGAACCCTAAGCGTGCAGGTTTCTTTAGGGGCCGTGTGGGGGTATACTACACTATAAATATAACAAGGAAGCTCCAAAATAGTATTGGCAATTCCCAAAGGCTCCATGTACCCATATAGTAGGTACTTAGGCCTTAAAGTACCCATATAATTAGTGACCCCTTTAAAGCCTAAGTACCTACTATATAGGCACATGGAGTCTTAGGGACTATTTAAGCTTCTATAGTAACCTTGCTCCGAAGACTCTGGTCCGCGGCGACCTGCCCGACTTCCATAGCCGTCGCCTCGGCGCGAGAGCTTCGATGTCGGATGATACAGATTATGATATAAATCCTGCATTACCCATAAGAAGGAATATACCATAATTCCCCTAGTTTAGGGTCCTTAAGGCAGGATTTATATCATCAACCGTAGGAAAGGTTTGGGGTCTAGAGTTTCAGCCCGGGGGTCAAAAAGGTAAAGAAAGTACCTACAACCCCAAACTACTATCCCTAAGCCGTACCACAGGCACGGGTTTAATGGTTTGGGGTAACTTCCGGAACATCTGTGATGCATGGGAGCGCGGGTTCTCCCGGTTATTTCGGACAGAAATGCAGACAGGGTAGTGCGAATGAGGCATTGAGTCATACACAAACACGACAAACTAAACAAGTATGGCCCGCACTCACATGGCAGTTGTTTTTGATTGCCTGCTTTCTTTGCTTTTAGGGCCATTTTAGGGTCCTAACATTACAACTGGTTAACCAAAACTCGAGGAATTCTGGGGCTGCTCATGAAAGCTTGGTGGCCGCTCCGCTGAAACGGAGGCAGCCAAGGAAAAACTCCTCTAGTTCCACAACTCCGCCTGCATCAGAATCCAAAAGCCTCAGCTTCGCAGCTTCGCACACATCGTCTATGGTCGCGGGTTCGGGAGTTTAAGACTAGGGTGCAGGATGCGCTTCCGCCTGATCTCTCATAACCGTCGTTTCAGGACCTACAGGAGCCCGGCGAAGCCGGAGGCTCGGTAACTTCTCCGCCCATGGTCAGCTTCTTAATGTAGGTGCCTTAATAATTAGAATAGGGTTTGGGGGGTATATGATACTATAGTTATAATAAGGAACCCCCCACATTAGTATAGGTATATATTAAGGCCCCTATATTACACTCGTTGAGGGGGTTCTCTCAGGGGGATCCTAAAAAGAAACCTGCAATAACTAACTAACCACTTGGGATCTGGTAGACACCATGATGGCGCACAGCAATCTCGAAGAACCTTGTCAAGGGTTCATTATGGCTTCATCGACTGCTACATGGAGTCTACAGGGTTATACTACCGTGAGAACCACCCCAAAGTTCTGCACGCCCTACGGGAGCCCTGTATGCTTGAACATCGAGAAGCTTGCTACAAGTTAATTACCAAAAGCACGACCCCCAGCATTTCGCCATTCCCAGAAACCCGGGAGCTAAGCACAGGCCAGGGACTTGAAAAATGCCCATGGGTCCCACACGTCCAACCCCAACATTTCGAAGTAGTCGCGAACGGTTTGCGAGCTGATCTTCTCCTCAAACCTCGCGTTTGGATTTTCTGGTTTAGCAGCATTTGCGGTTAATGTGTCGGGGTTTCGGGCTCAAGAGCTCGGTATGGGGCAGAAGTACAACAAATGATCGTGGGGAAGTGCGAAGTGTGAAGGTTCATGTGCCGAAGTTTGGCACCATCTCCAGTGTAGAAAAGTTTCAATGAACTCGTATCTTACCACATCGCAACTTATTGCTGAAGGTGGGGGCTTTCCCTATCGAAGTCTCGGGCGGAAGCGACCTATAGCAGGGCAATGAGCCACATGCCGGCAACATCCTGGAGGCAATGCCAACTGATTGGGAAAGCCTCCTCTGTGCAGCCCTCATTCCCTCAACGCTGACTCCAAAGACCAGAAAGCACTGCACCATACATGCTCTTAGTGCATATCATGAAAGTGCCCATGATTTGTCAAATGAGTCAATGCACAGGACGTCGTGCTGCTGCCGCGGTGGCTGGCTATGCTCCTACTCTTGAGAATCCGTCGTATCTCATGATGCTAAGCTCTCCGAACATGGGTGCCGCCGGGCATCATCGGGAAGGTGATTCCGCCAACATCGTGGTGTCCGATCTTGTCAAACAACATGCGCAGCTTTTGAAGATGTTGCTCCTTCGCCAAAGTCGGGAAAAGGCAGCCTACTGGCGAAAACCCTTGGCTTTCGCTGCAAGACCGTCGGCTCAACATGGGTACACATGCACACATTCGACTTCACCACTCATCTCCAAGCATTCTGAACACTTCGGTACTCAAGTCTCGCAGCTGAAGCGGTAAATCCTGCATGCCCTGCCGATCCCAGCAAGCCTTGTTGTCGAGCATGTTTTGAATCAATGTCGCATGATCACTCTGTGCCGACTCAATGGCCGACTGGCAGAACACCTTTGCGGATCCGGGCATGCAGTCTAATGTCTCTCTTTCTCTCTTTCTCTTTTTCTCCCTCTGTTTTCCTCTCAGAGAAAAAGGGAGACTCCCTGTGTGTGTGTTCATGTGAAAGATGCCCAAACATTAGCTTGCACGTGAAAACAGATATATGACATTGTACTTATTCCGCTGCCTGTCATTTCACATTGACATACCTGCATATACGTAAAAGATTATACACATATCGCTGAATATGTGTATATATATATATCGACACTTGTGTGCATGTATGTATGTATGCATGTATGTATCCATGTACATATGTACATGGGTATGTATGTATGTATGTATGTATGTAATGCCACCATGTGTGTATACATACATACATACATACGTACACATTTATATATATATATATATATATATATACGTATCACATGCAGCATGCATGAACGTGTACAAAGAAGTGGACAAGGACAGGTATGTGTGTATATATATATATATACATATAGGTATCAATGTGTGTATATATGTATGAATACATATATATATATATATATATATATTATACCGAGAAGTGATATACACACATGTTTGCAGATACTGATGTGCATACACATGCCCACCTACAGAGACAAACACACACACACACAGATACATATGTATATATGTATAGAGAGAGAGAGAGAGAAATGTGTGTGTACACAACTTTAACTAAACGGCATGTAACTACACAATGCACACATATATACATGCTTACACATACATACATATATGTATGTATGTATGCATGTCGATGGGTTTGTGGCACAATCCGTGCCTGATGTGGTGCAGCTGTCAAAGTGCATACATATATATATATATATATATGTGAATTATATATGTGTGCGTATGTGTGCCTGTGTGTGCGTAGCTGTATATGCATATATATATATATATATATATTCATTTATACATACATACTTGCATCTGCACATGCAAAAATAGATACACACACATCCCAAACGACAGCAGCAGCAGCAGCAGCAGCAAAAACAACAACAGAAGCACCATCACGTCGAAGAGCAGTGATTACTCAAAGCAACATGATACCAGCCCAAGCAACAAGCAGATCTAAGCAACAACAGCAGAGAGCAAGGACGAGCGCAACATCACCATCAACAGCCGAATAGACATGTGCCAGCAGAAACAACAATAACAGCAGCACAAAGAACGTAACAGTAATCACAACAGCAGGCGCCACAACAACTCTATTAAGTTCGAGCAGCACCAACAGTACATGCACCAGCAAGCCAGGAGATCATCACCACCAAGTAGCCATATCTGCAACAGCACTAACAGTAGTGACGACACATGCTAACAGCAGCAGCCTAACCAGCACACGTGTAAGTAATGCGCACACACACACTGATAGCAATAGCAGCAGCAACATCGTCTTGGTCCTGAAAGAGCTTCACAAGTATTCTTCGAGGATGAGTTGAAAAAACCGCTAGAGACCGAAGAATGACAAGTGACTTAGACAACCCATAGATCAGGGTAGCCAAGGAGCAGCGGTAACCACGTTCAGCACAGCCAGGTACGAGAAAGCAATGAACCAAATAAAGCATGCCTTCCAGAAGTCCGAAACGTATCCGAGCGGCTTCAAGACCTCTTCCCAACTAACGCCGCCGGTGATGCTCATGAAAAGCGCGATCATGCTTGTAAGAAGAGTGCCGAAATAGCGTGTCGATGCATCGAGGACGTCTGCTGGCAGTTCCGGATTCGCTGGGTCACTCTTGTAATCAAAAACTGCCTGTGAAAAGAGTATAGCAAACACGTAGATGATCAGGCCAAGGAGGAGCAATGCCCAGAAAAGGGCTTTCATCGTGTGCAGAATCGATTGAACCAGCGTCCGTAGGGCCATGACGAAGCGAAAGATACGAACAAACTGGACGGTCTTCAGCACGCGTGTCAACCGCACGATGCGCATGGCTTTCAATGTCGACAGCCCGGAAATGCTCTCCCAGCTATTGTCCTGCACCATTTCTTGGATCACCTCCACAATCACATCCCAAAGGGATGAGAGAACCTTAGTTTGTTCGGGGGACGAAAGGCTAAGCTTTTCGATTCTAGTGCCCCCAAAAAAACAAACAGTAAAGGTAAAAGGTTACCTACTCTACTGAGGAACGATAACGGTATCCAAAAGAGCCCAGGCCCAATCCTCGGAACAGTAGTAGCGACCGCGGCTATCGGCGAGTCGCAGCGCCAGCTCGAGCAGGAAGAGAACGGAGAAGCTGTAGTGGAAAACCGTGTAGCTTGTAGGCCGTGGCCCCTGATCGTCGAGAACCCACTGAATATCCATGCCTAGCCGTCGAATTCAAAATTAAAATGAGGGTCATATGTTTGAGCGATGTGGGGAATTAAAAGCTATCCCAAATCGGTGCCAGGTGCCAATGAAGATGGAGTTGGCCACGACGACAAGGCCGAAGAATGCGTCGAAGCTTGGATTCTGAACAATGAGGGATGCCCATGACATGCTGGGACCCCCCAGCCTCCTCGCAAGGCTTGGTTTTGGGTTTTGTTCCCTCCTAGGCGCTAGGGTTTTGGGTTTGCCGCTCATGAGGTATGAAGAGCTCTATAAAGAGTGGAGCTCAAAATGATAGGCAACGAGCCTTCGCCAGTCTTTACTTATTGCCTGTTTGCGCCGCTTTGTGTTCACAGATATAACATGCAAATTTGGGTGTCAGGTCAGCCGCCGACTGCAGCAGTGACAATCAAACAGTTCCTCAGGCTGGAAGCAATCAACCTGGACACCCTGCATGATTCTCACATCCGACATCCAAGTTACTAGCCCAAGCCTTGAGCTGGAGGCCCGGAAATTCTGAACCTCAAACCCGCGGACTAAGCCACAAATCCTGGCCACAAAGCTGGTGCCTCCTTGGAGTACCGTAGTCACCTACGTGGTCTGAGAATCGCTTCCGCATTGTCATAGACTCAGCCCAGTCCTGAGCGGCTTGTCTCACACTTGTCTGTGTCTTTCCAGGCTCCGGATTGAGTAGCAGTGTCTGGGGTCTAGAGGCATTGCAGGCTTGCCATTGTCTTACGATGATGGAAAGTTGAGGACTGCCGCTGCTTTGATGATGAACGAAGAAGCTTTCATATTCAGGCTTTGCCCTACCAGCAGTCGTAGCAGCGTCGATGCTTCCATTGCCGGTACGATGGCGACGACGACGACAGCGGATGCCGTGCAGGTGCAACATTCATGCAGCAATGGACTACTTCAAAATCAGAACGATGGCAGAGGTTGAAGCAACACCATTGCCTAATGCACCGTGAAGAAATCGTGGTTGCCGTCGTTGGTGCAGGCGTCGTCGAGTAATAGTGGTAGTGGCAGTGGCAGCCGTCGTCGTAATCGTAGTTGTAGTAGTACGTAGTAGCTGGTACGTAGTAGCTAGCAGTAGCAGTGCTAGTAGTACTAGCAGTAGTCCAACACGACCAACCCAAACAGCAGAAGAGGCCGAGGATTAGTTCGAAAGCCCAGCACTGCACGAGACTGAAAACCTGACACATCCAGCTTTGGTACTACAGGGAGCATGGGACCTGACCAACGTCGACGACACAGAGACACTGTAAATCCCACAACCCCCCCGAAACCTCAAAAGTCCTGCAGCAACCCCCTCCAACGCCTGAAACCCTTCAACCCTTCTGCTTGCGACTGGTGCGCTGCATCGACTCGTAGTTGAGAGTCCTTCCAGGGCTCGTTAGAGTTGTTAACCCTTTTCCCTGAACCCAAGACTTGCTAGGACGGACCTACAACGCAGGGTACTTTGCCAGATTTAGACGTAATTATTTCGGCAGAGAACAGTGAGAAGAACAAAACCCCCGGCATCTACTCTGCAGGCCGGCTTCAGCCTTACCTACATACCTGCATGCCTGCATACGTACATCCATACGTACAGGCATACATGCAAACGCGCATGGTCTCAAACTATCAGCTTGTCTCCGTCCTCCTCGGTGTAAGAGCGAAGAGGTGCTTCGTTGCCACGTTCCGGAGAGTCTCGGCAGCATAGAGAAGCAGGGCTTCGGGATTTTCTATAGGGGCCTTCATAATTACCTATACTATTTTGGGGGGTTCCTTATTCATTGTAGTTATAGTATATTGGGTCCCTAAACCCTGTTCTAATTACTCAGGCTTCTATATTACGGGTTTAGGTTCTAGGGAATTTGTAGTCAAACTTGGATATGGGTGTATGGGTGTAGGAGTGTAGGGACTGCATAGGGCCATAGGGCTCAGTCAAAGCCTGAGGAGATGGTGCAGTCAAACAAAAGCACCTGGAAAACTGTCTTTACGGGAACAAAAATGTGTTTCAACAAGGCTTCTTGGGATTGAGTGTCAGCGGCATGAGTGGCCCTGTCGGGAATATGACTGCTACATGACCAAGACCTGCGCATCGCTGCAAAGCCGTACCGACAAGCTGGAGGAGCATCTTCGCAACAGGGACTGAAGCCAACTCAACAAAGAACCTGTTTCATCCTCATTTCGCCGAGGACTGCAGCACGCATTGACGACAACATCCCCCGCTGCGGATCCTTTGAGAACCCGAAGCTTGCACCTTCAACCGAGCTTCGGCTCACATCTGACGGTGGAATGTCAGAAAATGATGCCGACGTCTGCTTCCTGATTTCGACTAACTGAAGTTCAGCTCAAACAGTTAAGCATAGACTGCCAGAAACAGAAGTATGTTGTAATTTGCTTGGTATTTTGCAATGATATATTAGGTATTGTTAGGTTGTATTCTATACCACAGACCCCAAGCTGTTCTGTTGCGGTCGGTCCTTGTCTCTGCTGTGTGTGGGAGCACTTTCGCAGGTCGCGACCTTGAACTAGGTGCATCACTTTCACGCCTTGGCGCATGGCCACTTTTAGGGTTCAGGGTTTTGGGGTTAGGAATTCTTCCTTCGGGCTTAGAAGCAAATTGGAGTTTACGTGTTTTGGGTTTGGGCATTGGAGAGTTCCGCCTGTTCGGGCGTAGAGCTTTGGGGGCTTTTCTGGGTGCTTGAGGCTTTGACAAGGGGCTCTGCCCAAATTCTGGAAGTAAAGCAGCTGAGAACCGTTGCACCAAAAGCCCACAAGATGCACCCATATTACCTGCAGGCCATAAAAATCTAAATGCGTATATACTAGGTTACTCGTTAACCTGCTTAGTTGCCAGGCATTTAATCTCAGTTGAATTTTCGGACTTCGGCACAACCCGGAGAAGCCCAGCGAGGTCCAGCCGATCTTGATGATCCATGGGACGCTGCGTCACTATAGGGGCCTTAAAAATTACAATAGGGTTTTGGGGCCCATTTTTCAATAATTATGATTTTAAAAAATTAGGAACCCTCACAATAGTACTGGTAATCATAATTAGGCCCCTATATTAGGCCTTTTGGGGGTCTGACAGGGCGCAGGGATTCAGCAGTCGCAACGTTGTTCGCGGTGTAAAGACTCCTGAATATGGGCCTCTGTAGAATCACATCCTTGACGTACGGACCCCAGACCCGGACCTCAAGAGTGAAGCCACTTTGCACTGAATCAGGAAAAGCCAGCTCCCTTAATCTGGCTGCAGGATCTCATTCGGCTTTCCGCATATTCGGGCCCCAGGGGTCCAACTCTGAACTAAGAACCCTCCGCCGGGTAACGCCGCTCGACTGAGAAGCACATCTTGTTGGCACAACCGCTTCATGACCAACTCGTGGTGGCTCTGCATGGTTGCAAGAAGCCTGGGTCTCGATTTCTCACGTTGTGCAGGGTCTTGTGGAAGTTTTGGTCATCAGGGAATGGTGGCTTTCGGGCTCCACTACACTTCTTCTATCTTTGAGCTTCAGCCAATGCCCTGAACTCAGAAGAGGTACAGCACCGTGTCGGGGTGGACAGCAGCTCTCTTTTCATCGTCCGGAGCACTTGCCGGAGAAGCATCGGCCTGGAGCGAGGGTGGGCAAGGTCCCTCTCGAGCATGAATGCGTTTTTGCGTCTGTGTGCGTATGTGTGTGCAGGTGTGCGCAGACTATTGCTTGAGTTGGCTGATCGTGGTTCCAAAATAGAAACTTTTATGAACTGCCACACAGGCCTGAGCTTGCAAGGCCTCGGAAGCTGCCATTTGGACTGTCTGCGAGTGGCGGGCACCAATAACTCCGCTCTAGAACTAGTTGTCGTAAAATCTTGATTGAAGCCCTGTCAATAAGCCCGCGGCTGCAGATTTCCGTGCAGCAAAGGATACTAGTGACAGCTGGAACTCCTCTCATGCTGGTAACTGCTGCCTCCTGAAGTCTTGTATTGATGCTGGTAGTGGAAATGGCAGCCATTCAGTACCACCTGTAGAATCCAAGTCGAGATGGGCTGCCTCTACGAGACTGAACACCACCTCTACTGTCCACATCACCACGCCGACATCGAAACCTGAAGAATCCTGGCTCACTTGCTTACTGAAGCTTGATGGGACTGCTGGCTCGCTGTTTGGGGTGGACCAAGACGAAGCGAACTGTCGGATAAGGGTTGCTAACAACTGCATCGACTTAGGCAAGAGCTTCTCCAGCCTGGTCATGGAGCTGCAGCTTTACTTTTCCGTGACGGCAAGCGTCTTTGCACAGGTCAACAGTTCGCTGCGCGACATTCTCTGCCGACCGGACACTACATCGACGGGAAAACAAACCGGCAAAGGCACGCCTCTGCTAAGCCAATTGCTCCCAACCTTCCACACTATTGCACTGGTTGTAGATTCATGGGTTGTTGCATTGAGCCATGAGAAGAGTTTCGGTTCGCGGGTCTGTCTGTGTGTGTGTACATATGGGTGTGGGTGTGGGTGTGGGTGCTGCCATTTCAAGAATTTGCATCCTCCAATCAGTCTCTACGCTTGCACCAAGAGCCTGCCTTGCCGTTCTGACAAATTGAAACAGCAGCAGCCTGTTTCAGCCGCACAACATCTAATTTCAACAATGACACGACATGGGCTTCAACCTCTGACCACCAAGCTCAATCCGGAAGTTTCACTAAAAGGTCCCAAGATGTGTCGGCTTTTCTTCGTGCTATTCGGGTCCTATCCTTCGGTGAGGCATCTCGCATTATGCGAGTGCCTCAAGAAAGACCTACAAGCGGTCAAGGCCTCCAGTGGCCCGCCTTCAGACCGGAGCGCACGCTCAGGCTTAAACACACCCACAGCTCGAAATTTTCCAGCTAACAAGCGAATAGTCAGAATCACCCTGAAAGCGGGGGTGATGTGGCAAATCATAGCTACTAGCCGGAGACAACTGTAAGAACGAGGTTTTGAAACCTCAAAGCTGTGCACAGGACACACCCCGCGAGAGAGAGCTGATGAAATCTCTCAATGTGGTCATGTCATCTGTCAGCTTGACGAGTTCATCCTCCTAGGGTATAAGGGTTTAGGGCTGTTTTGCCACAGGTTTTGGGTTTGGAGTTTTGGGTGAGGGTTGCGGGACTGCGAGTCAGGTTTGGCTAGTGGTGGGAGCCTAGATGGGTTGAGCACGGACACACGGGTCATCTGCGGAGTTGCCTTTCTGACAGGAACCTGACAACCATTCAAGCGTTGGAGAAGCAAACTCTTTACTGCACAAAGCCGGTTGTGGCATCCAGTGAACGTCACGATGCCGCGGTTGTCCGTGATACTTCTAACCGTGCTATAAGAATGACGAGACCGACAACCGTACACCTCTTCCTGCTCCATTGCGTCTTCTCCTACGATCCTCGTTGCGGTACTCAGAAACATGATCCTGATGACCCGCGACAATCATGGTCATCATGATCGCCATCATCATCACCAAGATGAATAGTACACACTGCCATAGTCGATCTTGGTATTGATGTGGTAACACGGATGCTTAGACAGGCTTTCGCCCACCCAACACATGCAAGCACAAGGAGCAATGCCTTATGTTTGGTGACGTCTGAAGACACGTCCAATTCTCAACGCTTGCAAGTGGTGGGAGAGTTGGCTTCATCGACCGATAACTACCATTCAAAAGCCCGCGAGATGCTTGGATGCATGCGAACGGTACCCGCCAAACAAGTCCCAAAATGCCTTGTAACAAAGCCGTAGGACCTGAACACTGATTCCCAAGCGCCATCAAGCGTCCATGTATCTTTGGAATCGTCCCTGGCTGCGAATCAGCCAAGTCTGGTCTTGAATGAGCTTCCCCACATCCATGGCTTTGGCCTGAGATCTCACCATAGCAGGAATCCTAAGGTCAGGAGGACTGGGCAAACACGCCCCAGATCGTGTAGGCAGAGTGATGTGGAAAGTAGGATGCAGGTCTGCAGGTTACAGGACACCGGCCATCAGCAGGTCGCGCCAAGGAATTCGATCCAGAATCTAGAATGGGATCTCGCTTGCGCAGGGGCTGAGCGAGGACAGCGATCCTGTCGCCAATTACCACAATGTAGAAAGGCTTTTTCTGGCCTAAACCTCAACCCTAAACCCTCAACCCCCAAATCCTAAACCCCTAAGCCCTAAACCCGGGCCCTAAACTCTAAACCCGTAAACCCCCAAGCCCGAAAAAGCCCGAAAGCTCCAAAACCGTAAACCAGTGCCAGTCAGGAGACAGCTCCGCTAAATCTCAGGCAACCCAGGAAGAACTCCTCCAGGAAGTGGGTTGTGAATAGATAGCGGTAACAAAATAAGAGGCCTGTACCAGTAGCATAAAAGATGTTCGCGAAATACTTTATAAACATACCATCATGTTGATAAACCTTAGTATGCATCATGAACTGACAATCTATAAGCGATGTAGAGATCAGAGATCCGAAGAAGCGCTGCATCCCAGGCTTGGGATGGCTTGGGTATACTCAGAGACGTGGCATTCCCCAAACCCTACACCCTATAAGCCCGAAACCAGAGGTGCCCCAAACCCCAAACCAAATAAACCCCTACCTTAACCCTCCAAAACCTACTTTTTTGTAGGGTCCCTATAAAATTCATATTAGGGTTTATAACAAGAACCTACAAAAAAGTAGGTTTTGGTAGGTCAAGGTAGGCTCCCCAAACCCTGAACCGGGGATCTGGTGGGTTTCGGATTTCGGGCGCAGCTTCTGGGATGACATAACTTGAAGGATCCTGTTATAGCTCTATACTATGCTGATAATAAGAGTGGCTAAATTAGAAAAGGTTGTAAGGGGATACTACTTTAAAAGGGTTACTATAAGGGCTGTAAGGGGATACTATATGCTACTTGTCTAAACCCCTTGGAGAAAACGGCTCAGGATTCAGGGCCATAAAGCGGTCTTCACGGCATAATGATGTGGGTGCACTGCCCCGACCAGCATTTCTCAACGATACCCCTCACACCAGCTCTGGCGGCTCGAGATGGTTCGACCCCCACCCTACACACTCCGTGAACACCCACAGACCCCTCCTTTCCTTGAAACAGTGCAAACTAACCTCAGTATTACCCCCCCCCCCTACTAGCCCTTATAGTAGCTATAGTAACCCTTATAGGACCATTCTTAGGAACCCTTTGAAGGAACCCGCGTCCTCAATCTCCACGAAGCCGCCACCATCCGAGTCCAGCAGCTTGAAAAAGGACCATGGATCCCAAACCTGAACCCTAAACCCTAAACCCTAAGCAACAACCTAAAATCCTGCTCCCAAAGTCCTTATACACCTTAAGCCCTTGAGTATAGCGGCCTAAACAATTACCTGTACTATTGTGGAGGCTCCTTAACATGGTTATAGTCATAGTCTAAGTTACCCAAAATCCTATTCAAATTACTAAGGTCCCTACATTATCCTTCAAACAAGATGAAGTTTCCACCCCAACGGGTGTGCACCCGAAGTTCGAATCCTGACCACACGGGTCCCCCGGATTCTTCCGGGGTTCTGGCACAGCCGAATTTTTCGTCGAGACATCGGTGGGGCTTCCCAATTCCAAAACCACTCTTCCTACAGGTTCACGTATGTAATCGTATGTACCATGCTTGGACTTTGGCATTAAACGTCTTCCGATACGCTATGCTTCACTTATTAACTAACCTTATTCATATGAACACTAGATTCTAGGGCACTTGGAACATTTTGAGGCCGCAATAGACGATAACACCGTTGAGAGGAAGGGTCCCTTTAAGACCAGGAAGCTGGATCGTGTTGGAAGTCCGTGTTTGGGGATTTTTGGGCCACAGAGGCTCTTAATAATTATCATTAGGTACTTTATAGCCCTTACAGCGAGCATGGATCGCAGTTGGAATGTCGGAATTTGAATGTGAAGACACCGTATGCATTCGGGAAGCATCCAAGCCCAGCGTCTCAAAGTACTCACGAACTGGGCCGGAGTTGATCTTCTGCTCGAACATGCCAAAAGTTATCCCTCCGGCTTCTTCGGCTCCGAGCTTGCTAAAGAGAGTCCGAAGCTTCCTTGGCGGTGCTTTCCAAGACGGATGAAAAATCTTTGCTGATGGCTTTGGCTTTTGCGCCTACAGGCACCGGCTGCCGACGCTTGGTTTGCTGTGCTGGCAGACAGTCTTACATGTTGATGAAGCACTGTCTCCGTAGATCCAGTTTCACGAATAATGTGCACAGCTCCTGCACACCAAAAACCTCGACACAACAGAGGAAAATCGCAACGCCAAGCTTCCGCAGGTGCGACTCCTTGTTGTCGAGCATGTTCTGCACAACTGTGGCGTGGTCCTTCTGCGCCGACTCTATTGCTGATTGGCAGAAGACTGCTGTCACCTGGGGCATTGAAAAAAAAGAACTTGTAGACAATGACGTTGACCATCACGAGGACGGACAAGGCCAAAGGAAGGCACCGACTCCATCAAACTGCTAAAGAGTTTGAGGGGGGCAGTTTAATGAAGAAGAAAACGTTGATGAAGGCACTCACTCCAGCAAACTGCTCAAGTTTGACGGGGGCAGCCGCCAAGTGGCGACTAGAAGGACCAGGGCAATGGTCTCACAAGCTTGCGCTGCATGTAATGCTGCGTGGGAAGTAAAGCAGGCACAAAGTCAGCCGTAAACCCACGCAACCTACAGCAAAAGCACGCAACCCATCAATCAGCGTAAAGCCAGGCGAATCGAGAGGCACTTGGACCGTTTGTGTGAGTTGCGAATACGACAGCTGCCGTTGAAAAGAAACACCGGACGCATACTGGAGAAGGTGCAGAAAACGCCGCGTGTGCTGAGCTCTGCGTGCGCTGAACGATGATTGCAACATATGCACAGAAACAGTTTCTATCTATCTATATCTATCTAACTGTCTATCGGCCCACCTATCGATTTCTATCTGTCTATCTACCTATCTACATACACAGCCATGTACGCTGTTTTATTGGCACAAACTCGACAAGCAGATAGCCGGCGAGGCAGAGAGAGAGAGAGAACGGAATGTATTTCTGAAAACAAGCAGATGAAGGTCTTGATACATCCATTTATGTATACAAGACACGTTCATGCATTCCGTCTCATTCGTTCGATTTTAAACAGAGAATACACGTTGAGTCTGTGAGTAATTAACTAAATGCGCATTCGTGTGTCTTAACTAGGTGGGCCAGATCCTTGTTGAGCCGCTTTCTGATGCCACGGTCTCTCTCCCTCCCTCTCTCTCTCACTCTCGCTGTTCCCCTGTGTCCAGCGGATCCAAAGGGGCTGCTTTCTGACTCTGTCACTCTCACTCTCTCTCTGTCTCTCTGTTTGCTCCAAACGTGTCCAAGGGATTGAACGACACCTGGCGGAAAAACGCAAAGGGTTATGCAACCCTGGTTTTGCACACAACAGAGCCCTGATTGCCACCGAGCTGCAACGTTTAACACCTCAGCTCACGTTCACATGAATCCGAAGAGAAACGTTGACCACTGTGGCACTTTTTAGCCAACATGTTTTTATTCACAAGTTGGCCTCACAACGCCGCCAAGTAGCGGCAAAATATGTGAAGGCCACATAGAAGATGAACGCAAGCCCCCAATACCATGACACCTCCGAGAGCGGCCGAATAGCCACTTCCCAACTAACTCCTCGGCTGCATGGAGAAGATGAAAGACGTGTAAGGATTAGGGTAGGGCTTAGTAGCAACCCCTCTCCAATGTGCTTAGGCTTGACGGCCGTTTTGGATTTTGGGGAAGTCCTCTGTATGAGTTTGGCTTTAAGCGAGTTTGTTGCTCTGGATGGGATTCTCCCTGCTGCTAAAGCCAATACTACTTTAGGAACATTTAGGAGACATGACTCAATCATTACTCGTACCCATACTACTACGAACTATACTTAGTAGAGACTAGTCGACCCTGTCGACTAATGTTTGGGTGGGAGGCACCAGCCACAGTGTCAAATTGTCCTGGCAGCCTCATACATATGATGATACGTGCGAACGCGGATATGCGACAAATATGCGTGGCTTGACGATGAGGACGAGGAAGATGACCGCGACTATGACGAAGACGATGCTAGGTAGGAGTCGTGAGGACCGTGACGAGGAGTGATGACTGCAACAAATGTAGCCCTCAATGTCCCTGAAGCTGCAAGGTTGCGGAGATGAACAGGCAAACGAGCGAAAGAGAGAGAGAGAGAGAGATGGATATACATATATAAGAAGATGTAAATTATAGATATAGATGTAGATATAGATATAGATACAGACGCAGATAAAGACAAAGATAAATAGAAAGGCGTGCAACCAACATCACACAAGGAATCTTCGAGAAGATGCTTACCTGAGGGTCGTTGTGCAAAACATCGACATCTTCAGAGTGCTACGACTACGAGGACTCCCCCACATTTACATGGCAGTCCCATTAGTCTTGCTCTTCTGGGCCGAGGGCTACGCAATTGAATGCTCAGAAGCTCGCCGATGCTAGGGGCTTTCGGACAGGTTTAGGGTTTAGGGTTGCGGGCTTTAGGTTCAGGGTTTATAGGTTTAGGGTTTTGGGCACCTAACAATGGACATTGGCTTTGGGCTTTAGGCTTCAGAGGTGTGTGCAAGCGGCAGGGAGCTCTGCGTTTTTTTAGGGGGGTGGGTTAAAGGGGCACAAAGCTTTGGGCTTCGGGTATTGAAGAAGTGGGCTACAAGAAAACTCTGGCTCTCAGGAACAAGGTTGTTAACGTCGGGATTCCTGGTCTTGTTTGAGATTCTGGATGTGGAAAACTGTACATATATTGTGGGAGAAGAGAACCACCGCAAGGCAGCTGGGATACCTCCAGCGATGCTCATAAAAAGACTGAGCATGCTGTCGATAAGGCTTCCAAAGTAGAGCATCCCGTCGTTGCCAACGATGTCGGGCAGAACCTTTCACGGAAGCAGCCAAAACTTAAGACCCTGAGTCACTGAGAGCAAACTCCAGCGGCCACTAAACACAGGCCTCGCCGGCTGCGCTTTGATCCACCCTGTAGTCGCTGATAGCTTGGGTGAAGATTACGGCGAAAACATACCTCAGTGTGAAGAGTAGATCATGACCTCGCCCAACTCAAACAACAAACTATTCTTTAAGGACAGCAGCTCCGTCCGCAAATGCTCGTTTAAGAGTCCAGATGTATGCTGCAGAGGCTAGGGCTACAAGGGTTACAACTTATTGGCAGCGTGCGTCGCGATGCCAAGGGCCAGGCCTCTTGAGCTTTGCGCGCATTGGGGCGTTTCAGACGTCTAGCGTGCATGAAGTCCGGTTTTTGGGTTGGGGGTTTAGGGTTCTGACTGCTATCAGTTGATCGCCATTGCTATGCGTCTTGCGGTTTGCATGCTGGCCAAGGAGCACGATCAGAAGCAGTAGAAGCAAAGCCCAGACTAAAGCTTTCAGCGTGTGAAAGATGGACTGTACCAGAGTTCGAAGAGCCATGACGAAGCGGAAGATCCGCAATAGCTGGGCGATCTTCAAAACCCGGGTCACACGAACAACTCGGAAAGCCTTCAGGGTCGAAAGCCCCGAGACGCTCTCGAAGCCGTTCTCGTCCGGTGGCAGAATGGCAGTCAGAATGTCCACGAAGACATCCCATATCGACGTCGCGACAATGAAGCAATCTAACAACCTCACTGGAGACTGATATGCAAGAAGCAAGCGGGCTTAGTCCTGCTGAAGCGTGCGGCATGGGAAGGGGTTGGAGCCTTGAGGGTCTGTTTAAGGCTTAAGGTGGCAGACATCTGAGGATAATGCCGCCGAGGGCACACCCACATCCAATCGTCCGAGCAGAAGAGTCGCAAGCCGTGAGCAGAGAGCCGCAACACGAGCTCAGCTATGTAAAGCAGTGTGTAGATGTACCCGATAACCATGTAGCCCGCTGGCCTCTGAAAACTCCAGTCTTCTGGCATGACTGACCGGTTTGTACCCCTTCATAACAAGGAATAAGGCCCTATTTGCATTTGTATCCAGCGGCTTCCCGAACACCACCCGCAGCAACCCCTAGAATGATGTAGCCCTCAGGAACCCTAAAACCCCAACCGCACATAGAACCAACAGGGCCTGTCGCCAGTTTCGGCCTCGGTCGTTCGTTGGACATCGACGCCTATGAAGATGGCGTTGGTGATCACGACGGCTGCAAAGAATAAATCGAAACCTCGGTTTCGGTTGAGGGCTTAGGTTTTAGCTTTTACAGATAACTTCCTCCTAAAGTTTGTTTGCATCGAGCTGTGCTTGGGCGTGCCGGCCACCAGCGAGAAGGTGTTGAGCATAGCTTGAACTAGGTTTCAGCTACCAAAACAGTATAGAATCACCAACATGTTGAATATTATGGGCTAGAGGTAAAAGTAAGCTACATACAACATCTCGTTTCAACTCGGAAACCGTGCTTGCCGAGCCGTCACGACATGCCTTCGACACCCATGTATGTGGTGTCTGTCGACGCAGCTCGAAACGTGCAAAGCAGCAAAGCCTGCACCTGTCACGAGCAAGACGGCTTATTCTCTAATGACATGCCTCACTGCCTTCAAAGATAAAGGAGACCATGCGCAACAACACGCTTGACTGCGTGACATTCAAGACCAGGTCTACATCTGCAGCGACAAAGACGACTCTTTCTGGCCAGGTACCCGAGCTGAAAAGCAAAGATATGCACCCCCAAAGACAGGAAAGAATGAGGTGATGGCTACCTGGAAAACCACCGAAGCTCAATCACTGGCCGAAACTCGTCGACCACTTCGGCCAACAACCTCTGAAACTAAATAGCTTTCTGCCCATTGTCACCGTCAGCTGAGATAGTGCATGGCCAGCATGACAAAAGAGTTTTTAAAGCTAAAAACTGAACCGTTTCAGTGGCAGGTGACCAGGATGCTTCACCAACTTTCCGATGCGACCGCCTGCCCTCATCTTCTCGACATGGGCATGCTGACCTTCCATCGCTCAGTCGCCCAAGACATCTTGCTTCGTTGCTGGTGGCATCATTGTTACACGCATATGCTGTTCGATGATGACATGACTGAAACTACTGGTAGTATTGTAGGGACAACTTGCACTGCAAGGTCATGCTGGCTTAGAGCGACGTAGAAACGGCAAGCGTGGCCCGAAGCGTACTACGCTTCTCTGACCCTGAATATCCAGTTCCGAAACCTGAGTTTAAGTACATCAGCCGTCGTTCATGTCCCAGAACGACTATCCCGTGTTGGTGGCGATGCTTATCAAGATGCTGCGTTATGGGCTAATAATTAAAAGTAGCAAGCCGAGCATGTCCGGCTGAAGGTCATTCAGCCCAGCCGCGAGAGTGAGATGTGAACATGCGCCGGAGAAAGTGCGTGTCCGCCAGTTCCTTAGCGCGTTGAGGCCCAACGCCCGAAACTAAGCCAACCTGAACAAGTAGGCCAATGACACTGGTCGATTGCACCTACCTGCTTACCAGCCTTCCTGCCACCAGCTGCCTGCTTGCCTGCCTGCTTGCCTGCCTGCTTGCCTGCCGACATACTGACCCACTGACCGAAGGCTTGCAGTAAAGTAACTACGTAGCTGCCTGGATGACGAAATACTATAGACGAACTGGCTAACAACCACGCATCTGACTAGAGACAGCAGGCTTGCAAGACAACAGCACAGCACAACACAAGCATCGGCACCAGCAACAGCGGCAGCAGCAACAGCAACAGCAGCAGCAGCATCACCACCACCACAGTCAGCACCACAACCACCACCACCACCATCACCACCACGAGCAACATCATCATCACTAGCACCAACACCAACAACAACAAAAGTAGCAACACCGGCAACAACAACAACAACAACAAGAACAACGGCAGCAAAACAACTGCATGACAAAGGTGCATCAAAGTGCACGGATAACGCAATGTCACGTTCATGCTGCCCGCAGACCACTTACTTCAGACATTCCAAACGCTTTGCAATGTCCGCGGGTATGTCGCCGGCACGGGTGTGTGTAGTGACTGCATGCAGAGATGCATTGAAAGGGGAACAAGCAGCTTTCGCAAGGCTGGCATTCATAATCCATAAGTATCCGATATCCTCTGGCACACATTACTACCCCTAAACCCTAAACCCCTAAACTTTAAACCCCCGGCCCCCAAAAAAAACTCTGACCCCATCAGGGTCTCGGCTTCCTGCTTCTTCTCCAGATCCTCGCGCTTTGGAGGCAGACGCACAAACACGGGGGCATGCAAAAGCAGACTGGAGATATATTTTTTGACGCTCACACTCGGCTGAACCAGGCGAGGTCTGTAGTACCACTGAAGTTCGACGGCTGACAGGTACGCCATGTATAGCGATGCTTTGCCTGTTTGGAGACTTGGGTTCAAGCACAACCTTGCATGCTTGTTAATGCTGTCACTTCCCCACTCACGTAAGCCACAAGCAACTGACACCCATACCTTCGTGGTGACCTGACAGCAGACTCGTTAGACATCAACCGGACCAAAACCCGCACAAAGCTAATACCCCATTCCCTAGTTCAGACATCTAAACGAGCCGGGTGAAACTATACCATACATAGGGTTCATCTCGTCTCATCATTCCTCCCTCATTTCATGCAGGCAGTTCCAGGAATTCCACAACGCACAGCATGCAGGTGAGGTATATCTGCCAAATCAGCCAAAGTGATGCAGCTTCCTGTCCATATCCCAGGCAAGGGAAGCTCGAGTCTCAATCATTTGCACATGCAGATTCACCATGCTGTACTTTCATGGCGATCATATTACACTTGCCCATGCAAGGAGCCCAGTCGTAATATACCAAGCGTTGTTGAATTCTATTGAATTCAGTCGCTGATGCAGATGTTCAAGGCAGACTTTGTTTCCACCTTGAGGGAGTCGCTTTCTCATCCACCATCTTCCCACCAGTCATGCAGCCAATTCTGACATTCTGAAATGCATACCGAGCAGTAACTGTCGGTTGGCATGCAGGCATTGCATATTCTTGTGTAATTCGCAGCGCTGACAGAGAAAAGCCAGATACGCGTCGAAGTTGAGTTCCCCCATGTGTGCAAAGAACCAGCCACCCGGCTTAACCAGCGCAGTTCATGCAGTGAAGTCTACGCGTCGAAGTTGAGTTCCACCATGTGTGTAAAGAAGCAGCCACCCAGCTTAACCAGCGCAGTCCATGCAGTAAATTCTGGGCAATTCCCGCCCATTCAAGTGCATAGGCTGGAAATGGTCGCGTGAAACATACCCGAATTCTGATTCTGTTGCGCAGCCCTTGTACCATCTGGAACAGCACTGCATCCTCCTCCCATGTGGCTCTTGTTGGGGAGATGTGCTCGTATTGACGGCAGATTTGGCGGATCACCAGTAAGTCACCGGCAACCGCTGGGCATGCACAGATCCAAAATTCTTCTCGCCTTTCCAGCTCTTCCAGGAACCTGGAAATGCTGAGGGCCACAAATGATGCATCATCGTCCTCCAGATTTCTCAAAAGTCCCAGAAAGGCTTCCGGTTTCAGCCCAACGCGCAGCACACAAGGGGGTTTGCCTAAGGCGAAGGTCATGCGGTAAGACTGATGTGGACTTTCGCTACCCGGAGTCTGTGTGAAATGCTCTGCTCAACAATAAAAGGACGCAGTGTTAGAAGCGAAAGGAAGCAGAGATGGAGAAATAGCAATAACAAAGACAGCAGGGGCGTGCCTATCCATCATCAGGCATTCACCGCAGTATTCATCAGTAAAGTCATGATGGGTTTCCCTTCTCTCTCATTCTCTTCTCGCTGCAAGATGTCCTCCCTAAGAGTCCTGGGTGTCGAGAATTGTGTCCTGAGTGTCGACATCCTGAGCATTAGGGAGTGCGGGCTCGCTTGAAGTGTTTGCTGTTGCTAACTGCTCAGGGGAGGAAGGCTGGCGAGTTAACAAAGGATCCCGCATTTCTATGATGTCGTCATCCGTTCCTGAGGGCACAGAGAGCTGCCTAACAGGGTGCTGTAAAAGGTGTAACACCGTAGGCGTGGCATGCAAGGGTAGGTCTTCGCGGGTTTTTGGAGGATTGAAACCCAAATTCATGAGCTGTGCATTGAGGGTTCGTGCATTGTTTGCGCAAAATGCAACACGGATGACTCGTTACTAGAGTCAGAGTCTGGCCTAACATATCCAGCATGGAGAATGTTTTTAGCGTCAAACCTAAAAGGTTTGGGGATATCAACGACTCTTCCGAAGACAAGATCACCCTTGGTGCCCATTGGAACACTCAAGCCACAGCCCTGACCCTGAAACAGATTCCGAAAGGAGAACGATCAGGATTTGGTCTTCACACTATTTCTGCGGTCCCTATGGGGTTTGCCGAAACATCCCTGCCGTAAGACAAAGGTTGTGAACAAGTGTTGGGGGCATGCTTGTCTAAGGAATCGAGTAAATATCCTTACAACAACAGGAAACCTAAGTGTCGCAGCTGCAAGGTTGCCTCCTCGAGGAATGGCCCCAAAGACTACATGCTTGACTCCACTTCCAGTTGGACCCCGAACGAAAATACGAGGAGGGAGCATCCAGAAAACGTCATGGAGCTGGCAAATTGAAGGGGGCTCTGACTGATCAAGTAACCTGGAGGCTTTCTTTTCGGCTGTGTCGAGTGGGGCTTGTTTGTTTCGGCAATCATCTTCAGAGGAGGACCCAGAGTCCACAGCGAGGGGAAGTTCGGGACGAGGGTTGAGACGTGTCCACATCTTTCTACCAGCTACTGTGAGCCTGCGTGCAGTAGGGTATGGGGCTGAGGTCAGGGTTCGCTCGGCACCCCCATGCACACATGCGTCGCGCAAATTTTATGCACGCTGTCTAAGGGTCACTGATAGGTGGGCGCCGATATCGTACAGGAGCTGATGGAAAAGGATCAGCTCGCATTAGGGCTTCGAGCACACGTGACTGTTGCAGCATCGCTCTGCCTAGGTCTCTGCATTCGCGAATTGCTGCCGAGTCTTCGTCATCGTGGTGGCGTACAAGCTGGCAAAGGCGTTCTAAAGATTCTAAAGTTCCACAGCACTGACATAGAAGCGCCTGATACGTGTCATGAAAGAATTCCACCATGCAGACAACAGAGGACCTTGCCGATACAAGGCCCAGCCCGCCCAGCCCACCACCAAGGACAGAAAGAAGGCTACTGCATAGTAGGCTCGGTCCTCCTGTGACAGAAAAACCACAGCATCATGAAAAAGCAACCGCCACGGCATCTGTGCTGGTAGGAGGAGTTAACGCAGCGGATTATTTCGAGCCTCGAGCTGCAGTCAGGACCTTAGTGGCACGGTCAATTTCGTTGAGGACGGGCAGTACTTCGCTTTGAAGAACTGCTCTCAAGTGGCTACTCGCCATCTTGCTTTGTTGGATGTGGTGGTCGATGTTGCCACATAGTTGTTCTGCTCTCAGGGTGAGGGCCTCACACCTGTCCTCAAGCTGTGTGATCCGTGCAATGAACTCTCGAATAGGCTGTTGAAATTCATCAGCTGCCTCCTTGACATCATGCACGAAATAGCTTGCATCACAAACAGACTCCTCAAACTTCGTGTACATGTCTTGAATAAGCTGTTGAAGTTCTTCGCGCTGTCGAAGTTGTGTTTGTAGAGTCTGTCCTAGCTTGTTGTCGCTGATCCTCACAATCTTCAGAATCCCCTCATACACTGCTTTCTCAAACACTCGGCTCTGTGTGTGGGTGCCTACTTCGCTGCCTGTCATGCGCAGCAACTGTTCCTCAAGGCGGCAGAGCCGCTCCCAACTCCTGTTGCAGACCTTCCATGCCTTATGCAGAAGAATCGGGAGTAGCATGACAAAGAGCGTGAGCAGGAATATGCTGACCCCCATGGCAGCGAGGGATGCAGAGGCTTTCGAGCAATAAAATTTATGTATTACAGAGGGTGTAGAGGGGAGGGATAGGAAGGGGGGCATTAGTGTAGCCCTCCGAGACAGGGCCTCAATCAACAGAACAATGACTTCGGTACATGGAAACTCTGGATTATCAAGACTCGTATCAGCTCCTCTTTTTTCCTGTTGAGTAGGCGCGAGCGAATCGGCATTCTGCACTATGATACAAGTTGCATAATAACCCGAAGTATTTCCATAGGGGGGTTTTCAATGCAAGTAAAATTTATGGACGCGGCGTTGAATTCTGCTGCGCCAGCTCTTGTTGCATGCGCCACATGTTCATGGTAAACTGTACAAATTCTGGACTAGGCATGCCTGTCATGCTTCCTGTAGTGGCAGTCGGCGTCGTGGTTGTCTGCGGCGCTGTTGGTGGCGGCGATGCCGGCGCGGACACTGGGATGCTGTCATTCAAGGAGACTTGTGCCCTAGGCGGTGCTTCAGCGGGCGCAGCATCTCGGTCACCTCGGTCACGACGGTCGTCAGTAGGCGGAGTCCACTAAAATGAAGTTTCTTTTGCAAATCCGCCAATCATCCATCCGTCAGCTTGTCTGGCTTGCACTGCTTCAAGTAAATTTCGAACTTGCACCAACTCAGCCACTTGCTTGTCGATCTTATCGTTTGTAGATCTTGCAAGCGCGTCGAGGACACCCTGACTCTTCATGCATTGCTTGATGGGATCCGCCAGTGCTGTGTATTCTTTTTGCTGGCCTGTTACCCACTTTTCGAGTTCAGCACTGAGCCCACTTGCAGCATTCTGAATGTCTCTCGACTGGCGGTCAAAGCTTGTTACAGCCTTCATATGTTCCGCACAAGTCGATGCAAATTCTTTAATTCGCTCATGCAACACCTCCACATTCCGTGGTATGTTCATTGCCGCAATCCCATGGTTCACAGCATGGGCGAAAACCCAATTCAGAATATCAAAGTAGTATCCCACCACAACGGCTATCACCGCTGCAACTGTCACACTGATGATTGTCTGTACTTCTGTGCTGAGCCAGGTCAGGTCCATGCTGGCAAAGGCACCGGAGAAATGCAGACAAGAAAGATAAGATAGTCAGCCTCGACACAGAGGGGCTGCGTGACACAATCACAACGGGCAAATGCCACAAGCAGCTGGAGGACTAATTAATGGGCGTCCTGCCCCCCCCCCCCCCCTCTAGGTATATCTGGCCCACGTTGCTGCCAAATTCCTCAGCAAGGTCCTGGCGGGGTAAGGAGAATAGGGAACTTCCCAGAAAAACTTGTATCTGGGTGGAAATTTCTTAGGGTGAAGGCTGGCTCTCTCAAGAACGTCGTACCGGCCAAGTTTCGTGAGCAACTCAGACACTACAGGTGAGGTACCATGTCCCAGCAGCAAGGGGGCTGACAGGATCTGCTGCGGTAACTGCAAAGGGGAATCGATCATGAGCTCACACATAGGATGCCATGCGAGTCGGAGCCCTGCGGCCTTGTTATCAAGTAGCGTTGAATGTTTGGGAGGTTGCTGGAGAAGTAAAATTCTTTTACTGTCAAGCGACCCTTTCAGAATGACGACTGTAGTACCTTGGTCCGGTTCGAACCTGAGCAGGACACAGCTCTGAGCTGATAATCTGGTGGCTTCCTGAATACGGAGTAGTGCGCTTTTGTATGGCATCTCTGAGATTAAGTCTCTCACAGGTCTCAGAATGCAAAGGCTGGTCCCAACCACCAGAAGTTGCATATGCATGAGGTAATCTGAGGCCACAGCCGGATTCAGGCCCTGGACCCACTTTGCTCGCCGAGCTGCTTCAAGATTCTTCCATAGCAGACGATCACTTGCTGCGATTTCCCAAGATTCTATACCGGCAGAAGTTGGCAAAGCCCTAAAAGCCTTCTGAAATTTCCTAGGAATGATGTGTTCAACAGTCCCGGGGCGTACAATGTCAGCATCGAGGGCGAACTGAGATGTTTGTCTAACCAACCTGACGTTGGGCAAATCCAGGGTTTTGCGCCATGTATGGCTCCAATACCTCCAGATTTGGATCGCCCAGGTTTCGGCCCAGTTGGGTCCGTCTAAAGATTGGCATAACAAGCGGCATGCACGGCGTCTTGCCATCGTATTCTGACCCAGCTTTCAAAGGGGTCACCACGAATTCTAGTAATGCTCAACAAAGCCGTGTTCTTCATGGCCTCGAGACTGTCAACAGCTCTGACGGTGGGAAATGCAGCGGGCGCCAACCACCGCCATCGGGAGGTGATGTACGTATCAAGTAGAACAAATTTTACTTTCAGGGGGCATGCAGGTGCAGACAGGATACGTTTGAAACCGAAGAACGAATTCGAGGCCTTGCGTAAAGAATGTCCCAAGACCTCAAAGGGGCGCAGGCCGTAGCCCAGCGGGGCACCAAGAAAATGAACTGATCGCAAGAGTAAAGAGGCGTGCACGATCTCAAAGCCCAGACACCGGGGTGCGGGCACAGTTGTGATGTGAGTATCGAACATTTGTAAGAGCCCAAGTGCGTCCAAGGAATTCTGAAGATCCCAAAGCTTGCCCTGCAATTCTTGTGGGTCATGACCAAAAAATCAATGTATCATCATCGAAAAGAAGCATATGCGGAGCCAAGATGCCGTGCAAAGAGGGTCCGTATATTGCCAAGGCCCCACGAAATAAGCCTGCTGAAAAGTTCAGCGCTGTAACTAGTGCCTTGCATAACCCCCTGTTCAAGGGGCTGATGCCAGTGTTCTCCGTTCATTTGAAGGAGTACTGTGTTACCACAAACAAGTTCCCAAAGTCGTAATGCCTCGCGGCAAGGAGTTGCCCTATAGAGGAGAGTGCCGATGCTACGGTGATGTACCGAGTCAAAAGCAGCTTTGATGTCTAGCTTCATCGCAAGAAGTGGTTGCTTCTGGGACTTGGTAGCTGTAACATCATCTGGGCAGTGGTGATCCCATCAAGGACCTGGCAACCTTTGCGAGCACCAAGTTGGGCGCATCTGAATTCAGGTAGACATTGTCGTAATCGGACACTAAGCAGTTTCCCAAAGAGCTTGCAGACTGTAGACGTCAGGCAGATGGGTCGCAGTTGCGACGGCTGGATAGGTCGCGTCACCTTAGGCAAGAAGGTGATCTTGCCTTCCTTCCATTCCTTAGGGATGGCTTCCTCTCCAGCAAGGAGCTTGGTGAACCATGTCGGTAGAAGATCCTGCGTATCAAAGGCGAGGACATGTTTGAGGACTTCATAAGAAATCCCATCTGGCCCAGTACTGGTTTGATTTTTGGTCTTTTCCAGAAGTTCAGTAAGAACTGCTTTCGTGACAAGAGCAAAAGCCGCCGCTTCATGCTTAGTACGCAAAGCCTCATGCAAGGGTTCCAAGGAATTAGGGTCTCTGGAACTGAATTTTGCAGCATAGAAGGCCTTGAGGTCTCGAACCGCGGCAGTGTGGCCTCCAGCTCTTTGAACATAGCTTCCCTCTGAGAGTGAGGCAGCGGCCGAACGCCTCATGTGTGCAATGGCTGCCCGATCTCCTCCTCTGGCTTTATCAAGCAGGTTTTGTTTATGAGCCACCTGCGCCGTTTCTCGTGCTTTACGAATTTGTTGCATCTTGCAAGTTCGAGCTTCATCGGTTAAACTCTTCCGCTGGCGGATGAGTTCCTTCACTGCAGCGTATCTGAGGGACGGCATACGGGTGCTGGCCGCCTTGGCAAGATCATGCAAAACATCATGGTTGAGCTGCCTTCCCAAAGATGCCACTTGTTTGCACATTTTGCTCTCGTCAACCAGCCATTTCCCGCATCGTTTATTCACCCACGGCCTTCGCCTAAGGAAGGGACATCTCGGGAAGAGGGTCAGTCGCACCCCTGAGTGATCCGAAGGTAGGGCTTCCCTCAGGTCATGATGCACATGCACACTATAATCAAGCGCCGGCAGTCGGACTAGGAAGAAGTCAATTTTCGTTGCAAGCCCTCTTCCAAACCATGTGTTACATCCAGGGTCGACAACGTCGAGCCCAGTCAAGTTAGGACTTGCACGACGCCGAGCCATAGGCGCGAAAGTATCAAGCTCCTGAGCAAGGTCCTGATTAACATCGCATCCAAGCAGATTTCTATCATGCATGCATTCTGGCTGACATGACGAATTCCTCGACAATCTGAATTCCCGAATTCCATGTGTCCTCAGCTGCCCCGCGATTGTCATGAGGGAAATGCAGACTGGCAAAATACCAATGAACCCCATGCATAGCCAATTTAGCCAGTACACCAAACGGGTGCGGCGGTGTTAATTCAACAGCTGGTGTTAATTCATGACGCACTGCTACACAAACTCCTCGCCAACTCTCCTTGGTGTCAAGCGAGTAGGCAGTATAGCTTTGTTTACCAAGGGAAAAAGGAATGGCTTGAATTTGATCCACACCTTTGAGGCCGCCTACTTCTTGAAGGCAGAGCAGGTCAGGGTAGTCGACATTGTCCTGAAAGACATTGGTCAACTGGGCAAGCGACTTGCCGCGAACATTCCATTGAAAGACCGATAGATCATGGCATGCAGCACGAATTCGCTTGACCCCTGTGCCAACTTCCTATTTCAGACCGCATGCCGCTTCTAGACCGTTCTGAACTGCCTGTGCACTGTGGTCCCCTCGCGTGGTGGTGTGAACAAAAACATCCTCTGGTGGAGGCTGTGGCCCCGAAAAGCCCAGGATGTTGTGTCCTTCAACAAAGAGTTTCCCACGCCAGTCCAAATCAATGTCTGCAGCGGGTCTAAGCTTAGTGATGGCATCTTTGGTGGCCAACAGGGCTCTGAGTTTAGCTCGCTCTTCAGGGGACCGGTTTCTGGTAAACTAGAGGGTTCTCGCCCCTTGCCCTTCAGTGTTCGTAGTGGGCAGCTGTTGCTTGAGAGCAGTAAGAACCTGGGACAGAATTTTCCTTCTTTCAGCTATCCCTGAGTTGGTAGGGTAATTAAGCTCGATTCTAGCAAAGGAGCTATGCGCAAAAGGAACAATGATGTCGAAGACAAGGGCCTCTCCTCCGGCACTACAGAAAGCATGACGGAGTTCGTTCTCGATTGCATGACGTTTCGTGTCTTGCCAGCCTCCACACGCTATCTGACGGTCATCGTATTGGGTATCACCCCCTCGGGGGGTGAGGTGGGGGAAACAGCACGGCTAGGGGCTGCGGTGGGAGCTGGAGATACTGAACGACTACGCAGTTCCTAATCTCGCGACGTAATGCAAGAATAACTCTCGAGTGTTCGTTCGAGAGGGCTTCACATGCTTCCACCCTAGGGACGACATCATGCATCTGATGCTGAAGCTGCTGAATTTCCTTCGAATTCTCATCAGCAACCTTCAAAATCTGGTCCTGCTTCTCCTGCAACTGTTTGATCCGTGGGTGCCCGCTCCAGGCGGACCTCCTCCTGCAAAGAGCGGTGGATGCTGCAGGGCTCCTCCTCCAAAGGCTGGAGCTTTAGAAGGCGCAGACATTTGTGGTATGGAGGCAGCATCTGAGGCACACCCGACTCAAGACCTACTGGTGGCCCAAAACCTGTGCCATCTCTGTCGCCGGCAACATCCAATCTCCAGGGCTGGGTCTCTTTCTGAGACAGAGGTACCGAGTTTTGCGCCGTCCCCTCTTCGGGCCCTTGTTGGGTGTTGGAAAGTTCATCTTCATCCACGTGCTGCATGTCAGTATCACAACTAAGGCCTTCTGCACGATGTTTCTTGGAGGGGCTCTGTACGTCCAACGCCGTATCAAGCTCATGTTCCCCGTCTTCATGCAGTTCTAAATTAATTTCGGTTTTCTCGCCTCTTTCCGAAACTCTTTCTTTCGCAGATGATCGCACTCCCCTCTGGCGAACATCAGACCTTACCCCTCTGTCTTCACCGACATCATCCCCAGGCACACCACGAGCTCGGAGTTCAAAGAGGGAGAGGGGCCCCGCACTTGCGCGGCCAGGGACGAAAGTGCCATGTCACACAGGCTCCGGAAATCAAGCACACCGCTGTTTTGTGCATTCGAGCCGATATGGCCTTGAGCCAAAATGGCTGCTGGAGATATATTACAGCGTATAGAGTCTGCGTATACATATCTCTATATATATATATATATACGGATGAGTAAGCGCAGGCCCCACAACCTTCTCTTCTGTATGAATACATACATATATACGTGCATCGAACGGTTGGCACAGCTGTCGCAATACTTGCGGCCAGAATTATGCTGTCCTCTGTCGAGTACGACTGCAGGCGCATTCTCAAGGACTTCGCGGATTTGTTGGTCGCTTCGTCCTCACCATCCTGACTCTCATCGTGGGGCGCAGCGAAGGCTCGACCTACTTTGCGCTACAGAGATCGTGAAGTCTGGTTTGTAGGCGGAACCCAGATAAGCCGTAAGTTTGGATGTCTTGAATGTCATGATGGAGAGTCCGGCCAGGCGCTATGTCAGGTTCTGTGAAGCTTTCACCCAAACACAAACGGAATATGAAATTTGCTGAGCATGAGGAGGGCACACATGCACAGCTTCTGACTACTTCTCCGTGGGCTTATGACTGGAGTGCATCCGAGATATTGCACCTTTGCTCTCACAGTCCCCAACTCCCAAACAACTTAATCAAAACCCTTCGCCATAACCCTGAAGCCTTACAGAACCCTGGTGCTCACGGCCACCTCCCTCAACGAAGGAGACGGGGAAAACGCGGAGTCCCCAATGCCTTGCAAGGCAGCTGGTACTGTAAGGTACCCCAGCACTATGTTCCATTTTTGGCCTTGTGTGGATGCCAAACAATTAACAAGACAGCATGTAACATCGTAGTCTCATTCTCCTAAACGGTGTCATCGCGAACGTGTGTTCTTGGACGTGGGATTAGCTGGAGTTGCTGCGGGTTCAAGTCGTCCTTCTCACAACCTACTTGTCGAGTATCCTGGGGAACTAAAGTTTGACCTTTGGGAGCATATTGGGACTACATAGGGGTTAATAGTACCCAAAAAGGTTAATTAAAGGTTCCCTACTCTACGACTGAGACAAGCATCCGCTACCTTTATTCATTACCTCTCTTCCTCCTGCTTGTACTATTGCCAATACTACTATACTACTACTATGTACACTGGTACTGATACTGCTACAGCTACTGCTGCTACTACTGCTACTACTGCTGCTGCTACTGCTGCTACTGCTGCTACTGGCTACTGGCTACTGGCTACTCCTACTGCCACGGCTACTGCTACCGTTAGTGCTGCTGCTACTTCTGCTGCTACTGCTGCTGCCACGCCTCCTACTGTACTACCACTGTTACGACGACTACCGGCGTGCCGCGGCCACCGCTGCCGCCACTGGCACAACCAAGACCACCACCATCACAACCACCATGACCAGCACCAGCACCAGCACCAGCACCACCACGAGTTGCAACTACCACCACCGGCACGAGACGCACAGCGTTTCTTTCTTGCCATGCCTTTGTACATATCTCGTCCCGGGCACAGGATTTCCGTTCCCTGAGCTCGCACTAGCAAAACAGACCCTAACGACAAACAGGATGAACTTGTCTTCCAAAAAATTAACCCCCTGGCCCCCTGGCTCTCATCACGACTTGTCCCAACATGTTTCAGCCACCCAGTTAAACCGATGCACTGATGGGAGCTGGCGTGGCTGCACGGCGCATGAGACCAGCAGAGCCAGAGCCGGTCCCGTCGACGGTCATGGGAGCCGGTGCTGCCCCACGTCGCGTGAGACCGGCAGAAATCGTCCCGTCGTAAACTTCAGCGGTTGCCTTGTCAGTCTTGGGTCAACGTGTGGAATCGGCAAGGCGGGAAGGACAGCGGGTACGTGATGCACACCCTCAGAGGCTGCAAAGCGGCTAAGCCTTGAAAGCGAAAGTCATCCTACTTCTAAAGTCACTATGCTCAAGAACCAGATGATGATGTTGATACTGGCTGTGATGCTACAGCTGATGTTGTACACCCATATAGCATCATAAACAGAAGGAATCGAGAGCACATTTTCAAGACCAAGCCTTCTTTTCGGAACAGCCTGTGGTAGTGGTAGCATAGGCATCGGAGGTCGGTTGTAAGTACATGTCTCAGAGTCCTCCTACACATATGTTCATTTATTGTTATATATTTGTATATGTTAATTTATGTACGGTAATACACCCCACAATTGTTTTTAAAACATATTATCTGCCGCTCTATCACTTCTCGCTGCCAATACCAGGCTGCGCTGTCGTAGATCTCCGCAATGGGCGAAGCAGGGAGCAGATCTCTCTTATGCGGAGACTCTCTCCTGGAAGCACTGGCTTTGAGTTCAATAGTCTATATACTCTACGTGGGCTTCAACGCGTAACGAGCCCTCCTTTTGCACATAGATAGATGGATTCTGCAGGAGACATTGTTGGGCTAGGTTTCATTGCACATGTTGACACTCTTCACTGACCAGACAGCAGAAAAACGTGAACGTCCGATCCTCAGCCAAATCAGCAACACGGCAGGAACTCACCAAAAACGAGAGGAATAGGAGCTCGTATAGTGAGCTCTCAAAGAAACCCTTGTAGAGACCTGTATTGGTCTTATTGATATTTTCACGTTAAAAAAGTATTCGCTTCTGCTATGTTAGTGTGAATTGTCAATACTTCGTACTATGATGATTATACCACCAGCCAAGTGTCAGGATTTGTTTCAGCATGTCATCCTGGAAGTCCATCCTCCCATGCCAGTCGGATCGGCGCAGGTTTCGCACATATACTCTAGGGGCCAGTGATAATCAATGTACTATTACATGGAATAGGCTTTTGGGACATCTTGTGCTATGGTTATAAATTAAATTAGGAACCCTATGGAACAGTATCGGTAACTGTGTAGGCTTCTATACTATCGATTCTGGCTGCACCGCGATGAATTGACACTAACAAAATGCACAGCGATGAATTGACACCAACAAAATAGAACAGACTGCTGACACAATAGATTCAGTAGATCTTGATTGGAGATCTTGATTAGCACAGGTCTCCAGCAATGGCGGGACGAGGAAGGCACTCCCCTGGAGCCTCCTCCTGGTGCCTCGTCCCTAGCAGCTGGCGATAGCTTGTGTTGGCGCTTGCTGTCAGCTACAGCAGTCTACAGTCTACAGCCTACAGCTCAAAGAGCCGCGCGCCACTGTCGTGGCGGTTGTTGCGACAATGCTGGTTCAGCCTGTCACGGAAGTTGCCAGCCCCGAAAATGGGCCATGAGAGGCGGGCCGAACCCGTCTCACAGACATGAGATTTGCCGGAGACGAAGCTGCGACTGCGAGCAGCCGGCTCGGAAACACGTCGGTCCGGCCTCCGGCGGGGTAGAGCCAAGGCGGCAGCTGTTTGCTGAAGGCTAAATGTGAACAGGAACGCAGCTGGAGCAAGAATACTAGGACCAAGTGGAAGAGAAAGCATCTTTGTCTCGCGGCACCAGGAAAGTGCGAGATGATGCGCAAATGATTTCGTCGACATCTTTTTCTGGAGGCGCAGTGGGTGGGTAGCGAGTGTGCCATCTGGGGGCTGTATAACACTCCAAACAACTCGTCCAAAGACTCTAAGTGCCGTCGAGGCGAAGGCGAAATGCTCGAGCAGGCAGAGCCTGCGACTGACACTGCCATCGGCATTGTGGGTGTCAGGCCTCGTAGCCCGTTTTGAAGACTTGTGGTAGGATTTACCTTCGGCCGTCATGGCCTGATCTGCCACAAAGCGTTCACGCGACGTGTTCGAATTCTCCTTCATGTCCAGCTGCTGGCCAGAGTAATTGGAAAGTCTCGACAGACTGATACGGGGACAGAAATATATAAAAATAGAGCTAAATAGAGCTAGACACGGGAGAGAACATGTACGCAAGACCATACATACATACATACATACATACATACATACATGCATAGATACAAAGATACATAGATATAAAGATACATACATGCATGCATGCTTACATACATACATAGTTTACTTATTTGTTTATACACATGCGAAGTACATATCTACAAATAATTACAAACACTGACATATCGTTCCACAACACCACATACCATAGCATACAATACCAAAACATGTCACATCAAAGGATAGCATAACATGCTATTGAAACATTCAGCACAAAGCCGTGGCATAAACAAAATGAAGATGTCATTGCATCGCATGGCCTCTTCATAGCCAAGCATGTTGTAACATAGCAGTGCTGTTCAGGCTACACGCCTCCATCCGGATGCATGAAACTATGCATCGATGCATGGATGCATGGATGCATCCATCAATCCGTCCATCCATCCATCCATCCATCCATCCGTCCATCCCTCCATCCCTCCAATCCCTCCATCCCTCCATCCGTCCATCCGTCCATCCCCCTGTCCGTCCGTCCATCCGTTCATCCGTCCATCCGTCCATCCGTCATCCGTCCATCCGTCCATCCGTCCATCCGTCCATCCGTCCGTCCTTCCCTCCCTCCATCCATCCGTGCATCCATCCTTCCATCCATCCATCCACCCAGCCACCCAGCCACCCAGCCATCCATCCATCTGTCCATCCACATGTTTTTGTATGTGCAGGTTTGTCTCTGTGCTTGCTTGTTTGTGTTTGAGGTTGCCGCACACGGGCCTGTGGTGGTGGGAGTGCCTGCGCGCGCGCTCCCGTGCTTGTGCTTCTGTTCATACATGCATACATACGTACATACATACATACATGTTCAGGTGTGTATGCACGTAAGTAGGTGTTTTGTATGTATGCATGTAAATCTGTAAGTATGTACGTACGTATGTATGTATGTATGTATGTAAGGTATACGTGTGTATGTGTTTGTGGCAGAAGTTGGGGGCATAAATCGCCCAAGCTGAAGGGCTTAGTGGAGGCCTCTGAAGGAGAAGAGCTTCCAGATTTCGAAGATATGGCCGGAAATCCGCCCTGGCAAACAGAAGCTTGGGAAGCGCGACCGTGGGTATGCTTCACTGTGACTGCTTCTAGAATGTTAACAAGAAGTATGACCATGACCATTAAAATCAATATCATTGTGATAGTAGTATCACTACTTCTGTTATTAGAGCAGCAAGCCCGTTTGAACTCTATCCGGCCCGTTCTTACGAATTGAGCGCGGCATCTTAGTGCAAAATGAAACCTGATGTCAAGCGGTGTAAAGCCGAAGACAGTACTCGCGCTTCGCCTTGGATCAGAGGGTGCTATGTTAGTTGCAACGGCCACATCTTGCCAGTCTGCCTTGTAAGCAACATGCGGCCCTGGCATCTCATTATGCCGTTAATAAACTCGAAGCATTGACCCCCGTAACCTGGACTCACCGCCCTTGTATACTTTGTCGTACTGTATACTCGCAGAGTAAACATGCCTCTCCCCATTTCCCCCAGCACGGCTGCCAACGCCCTATAGAAGTTCTCCCTGAACCGACTCTGACAAGGTAAGCTCTCACTGTTACTTCTTTTTCTCACATAGTTGCCCAACAGCTGCATAACGCAAAGGAACTTGACCCTTCATCTCTGCAAATGAACAACCCGCCGAGGCCCACCAATCGCCAGCTTGAGGCGGCTCTACGAAGACGACCTGCCAGGGTTTAGGGTTTCTGGTTTTAGGGTTTGGGGTTCAGGGTTCAGGGCTGCGGGTTTACGGTGTACAAGGGGAAGCGATTGCCAGGAGGGAAGAAGTCGGGGTTGGCTTTTGAGAGCTGTTCTTGATAATCTAGGGGCCTTAACAATTAGAACCGGGTCTTAGGGTTCCCTTATTATGAGTATAGTATAATATACCCCCCCAAGACCTATTCTACTTACTAAGGCCCCTATATTATACTACCCTTCTAGATATTAGAGTAGCCCTTATACTCCCCTTTAAAGCAACCCTATTCTAACATACTAAAAGCTCATAATAGCCCTTATAGACCCCTTTTAAAGGAACCCTTAAACGGAACCCTTAAGGGAACCACTCTTATGATCTAAACATCGTCAGGCCCAAGGCCAGCTTGGACCATCCTCACCGAGCTCATGGGTCCAGTACGTTTCAGCTTCCCCACCGCTCCATGTGTCCATATAGTAGGTACTTAGCCCTTAAAGGGGTCCCTATGTAGGTACTTTAAGGCCTAAGTACCTACAAAATGGGTACATGGAGTCTTAGGGTTCGAGCGTTAACACTCATGATTGCAGTAGCTGGCCGAAACAGGCGATATAGGGGCGTACTAAAAAAAGACCAATACGATTTTGGGGGTTCCTTATTATGATTATCGCATAATGGGCCCTGTACGGGCTATCGCTACCTTCGCCTCAAATAGAAGGTGCAGCCGCACCAACAAGCGAAGCCCACCGGCCGACTCATAATATAGGGGCCCAAATAATTTGAATAGGGTTTTGGGGCCCATTATACTACAATTATAATAAGGACCCCCAAAAAATAGTATTGGTAATTATTTGGGCCCCTCTATTAGACACACGCACACACACACACAATCGGAGTTCGTGGATGTTGGCTGGATGCACTATGCGTTGTGCAAGGTCCCGCCTCTTTGCTCCTGTTCCGCGTGGTCATGGCGACAGACACAGCAAAGGGATTCCTATAGATGAGCCCACATGTTGGCGTATGCTCTGCTAGGCTCGTGCTCTGCTTGGACGCAAAACACCGGCCCTTCTTGACATCTGGAAACGCACATGCAATAGGCAATGGAGGCCTAAACAATGACAATAACTTCAATGCTATATAAGCGTCAACTTGCCTGACTAGCTCAATCCCCTCGCAAAAAGAAGTGCTCTGGCAAGTCTGGCTGCTGGAGCCAGCACATCATGTGCGCATTTTGCCTTTAAGCCTATATGCATGTATGTATGTATGGATGGATGGATGGATGGATGCATAATATACTTATATGTCATATACACCCAGAGTACGCATACTATGTTGCACGTTGTACTTCTATGAGAAACACATAAGCAATGAATCTTGGACGAAGTCAACTAAGTCTATGTACATGGACAGACAGATGGACAGATGGATGGTCTGTAACATCGTTTGATGTGTGTGTGTGTCTGCGACTACGCACGCCTGTGTAATTGCGAACCTGTATGTATACTTCATATAGTTCCACTGTGCTAAACGAGAGCGGCATTGAAACTGGATGAGTCTTCCATGAACTTGATCGGTAAGCCTTGAAATTTCATAGCGGCCGGCGCCTAGTTCCACGTTGTTATACTTGTGTTGATGCGTGCAGGCTAGGCCATAAGCTTCTGATGCTGCGAGAGATGACCTTGTGATGCAAGACGATGTGTTTGCAATATTTTGTTTGCGTTGTGTTGTTTGAAGGTGCGGGGGTCATTACATTCAATTTCATTAGATTACATTAGCCATCAGTACATACCTACATACAGACATACTTATTTACCTTCCTTCCTTCCCGCCTACCTGAATACCTACGCAGACGCAGGGACACAACATACCATACCATTGCCATGGCCACGGCCATTACCATGACCATACCTTAGCATACCATAAGGGTCCATGGTCTCCCAGGGTTAGCACATCTGGGACAACCCGAGCGGTCCGTACTTCATGCTTTGGGCGATGCTGTTTCTTTTGTGAGCTGGCTTTGGTGGAACTGTCAAACCCGTATTGGCTCAGACCGGTTCTCGACTGCATTGCTCACTACACAAGTCTGCGTTTTGATGTCGACAGCAAGCCATGCTCATGATGTGGCATATAAGTCTTCTTTTGCCACGGAGCCTTCAAAATCTTAGCAGCAAGCAATCAACAGTACTGTCAAAGTAAGCCAACATCATAAGCCGTAAAACCCAAACACGACATAACACAACACGCCACAACCATCAAACTAAACCTGAAAAACCTAAGCCACGTCTCGAAGTCAGGCAACAAGATTGTCCAGTTCTCAAGACCTGTTCGCAGCTCGAGCCTTCGATAATGCCCAAGACTGTGGAGAGTCCTGGCACAGTGGCATGTTAGGGCTTAGTTAAGTGTAGTGCCTTAGAGGCTTCAGGTTTTGGGGAATCTTAGGGGTTAAGGGGTGTTGAGGGGTTTAGGGTTTCAGGCTGTGCATCTGCTGTCCGAGGATGCACGCTATTATCTGGGACATGGGCTCAGCAAGCGCCGAGTAAGAGAAGGCACGACAGTTGTGCTACAAATCAAAACACGAAGCGCAAATCACAGGAGCGGAAGCCCGTAGTAGTTCGTGGACTAAAACAAAAGACATCGCAATGGATTGTGGATCCTTGTTGACAAACTCAAAAATCTTGATTACACCCGGGGATGTGCGATACAAATTTGAGCGGGTTGAAGTGACATCCCGCCCCAACTCCTTACCGTGAACCCAAAATCAATACCTTGAAAGCTGGTATCCAAAGTCTCAAGTCCCGATAGGCTCCGTTTGCTTGAGGGTTCATAGTTTACAGCTGCTAGGTGTCGCAGTCATGCAGGTCGCTGTTGCACGCCCGAACCAGACATGAAAAATATGACAGGGAAATCAAAGGAGAAATATTGGCAATTGACTAGGCATCTATAAACCTGATTTTGCTTACAATAGGCTGTCACCATCGCCGGAAAGTTGCGGAAGATCCCAACTGCAAGACCCTGACCCGGAAATCTGCACATCAGATATTGCAATTCAGTGGTATTAGTGCCGGTTTGAAGCTGATCAGCCCATCCACGCCAATGCCTTCATCCTCTGGTAAGATCTCGACTCGCCTAGGCAGGTCATTCTCGAACGAAGAAAAACGGGAATTGAAATTGTTGGTGAGGAATGCTTGAGGCTGCTGCTTCTTCTTCTTCAACAGGTTTAGGGTTTAGGGTTTTAGGGTTTAGGGCTTAGATTTTAAGGTTTAGGGTAACAGACTGTTCTGTGACTGCTTAACTGACAAACAGCTTCGATTGAACCTAAGTGGCAACGGATAGATCCACAGCCGTTATAGTAATTGCCAACACCGGAGAGATCAACGGATGCCAGACTCAAGCTGCAGCACCTCAAGAACCTCGCCGCGAGGAGCCTAGCCATACTCGTCCCTAAACGCTGACGGCTCGAATTCCCGAACAGGCCAACATAGGCCAACGAACCTTCGGAGTGCAGCGGAGTGGCTGCCCAGGTGACACCTACCCATGCACGGCTGCTTCAGAGCATCGGCTCAAAATCTTGAATTTTGATTGGACCTGGAGAATGATATTTCACTGCACAGCACTCTTGGAGGAGGTCCTACAGGCGCATGTGGATGTGAGGTTGGCTGGTGTACTTGGAACAAGACCCTGGTAGAAGGCTTGAAGGCAGGCAATGGCTCGCGTCCTTGTGTCTGTGTCCAAGTCTTGAACCAAAGCATTCTGGCAACAACAGAACTGAAAACCCTACTCCCTTGCGCCCAAACCGTCAACCCTACACGCTATAACAGCCCAAACCCTACACTCCTACCCTACAACCGGAAGTACTCAAAGGCTCCTCGGTCAGAGGAGCGACACAGCTCTTGCGACCAAGGAGCACCCATAGGCCCCAGGATGCCTCTGTGACATAATCTGGGTTCAGACTTGAGCTAAGGCCTAGGTTGTTGTGTGAAGATTGAGGATGTAAGGTCCTTCAAGTTGTGGTGCTTGGGTCAGGAGGGCTCAGGGCTACAGAAGCTCTGGCTGTTCATGAGCTTTCGGCAGCAAGGCGGCTAGCGGTACGTTTTGCTGCCCGACACTGATTTCTCAAACCTACCCTAGAACTAAGCCCTAAGTCCTGCAAAACCTAAAGATTAATCCCGAAACCCGAAAGAATAAAACGTGCTACTGCTGCAAGTACCTTCCATCCCTAAACCCTAAACCCTAGTGCAGGAACAGGTTCTGGGATCCCATGGTTGCGGAGGGCCGAGGATGTCTGGAGTGCAGCCACTGCAATTTGCTAAGACAGAAGCCTGGGTCATTGCTATCATAGCACTCCTTAGGGCTCCTTATTGCGCTTATAATGATTCAATATACCTCAAAACCTACTCCAATTAATAAGGCCCCCCACATTAAGCGAAGCCTCTCACACCACGCTTAATGAGAAGTATAGCGGAACTGCATAATTCTTGCAACCCCGGTCTGCTAACTCTGCTCGAGAGCCGGGACGGGAACCCCCTACACTGATCCCTCCTTTACCAGGCTTCCAAGTTGCCGCTGCAGCAGCAGGGAGGGAGTGGGATGCACGTGACCCGCTTCGCCTGCGCTGTAAACTTTCCACCCATCTACGGAAGATTACTGCAACAAGCCCCTAAACCCTAAACCCTCGCACAGCAGTCCCTTACTGCATCGGAGATGCACCCACCAAAGACGCGGAACTCCATGGATTAATATGACTTTCAAGATCGTTTTGACCAACATAGTTACTATGTTGTACATGGTCTTATTGCTTTCATCGAATTATCAAACTGTGTCTGGACGAAACGCTGGGAGGCGGCGATTCGCGAATATGGCAGGCCTACATTGTTGTTGCACAGGCATTGACAGGCTTTTTTAGGGTTTCTTGAGAGGTGGCTTTGTGGATGTTGAGAAATTATTCTCACGACGGACAGAGCGTTTATGACCCTATGTTTTCTTTCATGGAGGGTTTTTTCATTGTTCGGGTATTCGTGCGTTTGGCAAGAAACTTTTGCAAACAGCGCCCTGTGTGTTGTGTAGAGTAGCTCTTTTTAATGTTTTGATTTTGACCCTTCCCTATGCTGTCTATCGTTTCCCAGCATTTCGCAATGCCGGTTGTCAGAATGTTAGGGTAACTCCCAAGAAGCCACCATCTGAGAAGCTACCTTCATCACATGCATACTGCGCACCATACCTCCTCGGCTTTATCCCCTCTTCAAAGTTGAACCCCTTTTGACTCACCACTATAACAGGCACCCATGTCACATAGATCTGCATAATAAAGACAGTTGGGAACATCCTTGCTGCCCACATTATACAAATACCGCTAACCTCCTCTCGAAGGAATAATGCCGTGTGTGCTGTAAAAGCTCGAAAGTCTGTACATTCTTCAAGTCCCTGAAAGAAGGTGAGCAACACTTACGCCTTCCGCGGTAAACCGAGTGCGTCAGGAGGCTTGTCGTGAAATCCTTCGTAAACCCCAAACCTCCAGAGACGACGTGGTAAAGCCTACAGTTGTTACAAGGCCCGTAGAAAACCCGATTTATTCTCTGTCCGATCGAAGGAGAACGAGCTCTCACCGGCGAGGGAGGAACGCCCGTTGGTTTAGGATCGGGGGCCTAGGGGTTCAGGCATTAGAGTTCAGACTTTCGGGTAAAAGACTTGCGGCTAAAGGGAAATGGTATGACAATGGCAATCAACGGTAATTACAGGAGATCTGTCCGAATGTAGGATCTGTTTAGCGATCGCAGAACCCTGGGGGGGCCCAGCAATCCAACCCTAACCCGTAGCCAGCGTCATTTTTTTAGCTTCTGGCTGGTAAGGCAGCAAGGATTGCGTTCACCTCACACTGAAGCCTCGGCTTTAGCTCAGACTGGACCCTCTTCCGGGCAGGCTGTTCTTGTACATCTCTCGTGCTATGGATCCCTCTCTCTGCATGGGCATAGATGATTAGGATAGAGTTTTGGCTATGTGATGGTGCATCTTACATTGACTATACGGGAATATCCCGAATACTATTTCTGTCATACCCCTGTCTCCTGTTGAGGGTTTTAAGTTTTGTTTTGGAAACAGCGCTGCAAACCGACAGCATCACTTCCCATCCGCTCTGGGCATCTCTCTCTCTCTCTCCGTTTCTCTCTCTCCCTGTCGAAACGATTGGTTACGGTTGGGATGCTGTGGACCCATTGCCGAGCGGCTGTGTGAAGACATTGTAGGTGTCCACACCTCGCACCACATGTGAAACGGGAGCAGTCTGACATGTGTGACTGCAACAGCAAGACAGCAGGCATCTGAACTGCAGCTGCAGGACGCTCAGCAAGTCTGCGTCGGAATCTGAAACATTGATCGTCGCCTGGCCAAAGGGGTTTAAGACAAAAGCACATGTCCTGCATTCAAGGGCTAAGAAGGCATGCCAACAAAACTTCAGTTCAAGCACATCAGCTGCATTTCCACATCATGAAACTGGAGAAGTTGTCTAATGCATCAACCGCAAACTTATATAACTTATTACTCTGCCGTGCTTGGGCCTGAAATTTTAGCCCCTATAGAGCCGTCGTACACAAACTCAGTGTTGAGGGTCGGGGGGCGGAGGCGCTGCAAAGGAAATGCACTACACACACGGGAGTTTCCGAAAATGGGGGGGTACCTTATTTTGGGGTGCATATAATAAGGATCCTACTATTTAGGGTACTATATTAGGGTCCCATGTTTTTGGAAACTCCCACATGTTCATCGAGCACCAAGCTTGGCGAATGCACACGCGAGGTGCTGTAGGAGCCCGCTATATTCTCCACGAAACCCGGCCCCTAAACACTACAAGCCCTAAGCCCTATAAACCCTTGTATAGCCTGTACCATAACTCTTAAAAAACCCTAATATTCAAACCCGAAACTGTTGGCAGCATGGCCGAAGAAATCGCATTCGCCGCTGCGTGGCTCCGCGAGACCCAGGCAGAAGGCTGCCTTTTGCGAGGTCTCGAGACATGTCGGCCGAATTACAGGGGCATGATTATAAGGGTTACTAGTTAACCTATTAATTTTACGGTTCTATGCAGGTTTAGGTTTAGCTGTATAGGATAGAAATTTAGCTCTAGGATGTAGGATTCAAGACTTAGCTGCTAATCGCTTTAAGAATTAGGACTCGAGGTTTGGGGCTTGAGTCGAGGGCTTGGAGGGCTTGAAACACTTTGGATTTTGGCACCCTCCTTGGGCAGCGAAGTCGGTGAACTCTACGTTACTGCCAAAGAGGTTGTCAGTATTGTGCTCAGATATGCAAGAAGCCCACAAACTCCTCGCTAAGCAGGCAAGTGAGCCCTCTGCTGTCTCGATGCTCTATCTTTCTCTCTCTTCCGTTCCCTGTCCCTTCCCGGACCTCTGCCCCAAATGGCTCAAGACAAACCCCGAAGTCAAATGAGAAAACTTGTTCTAGGCCTGGAGCAACAGAAGATGTCAAAAGCCTGATCCACCCCAGACGCCCTAAGCCCTTCTTCTACATCCTGAAACCCACAACTGCCAAACCCGGAATCAACGACGATTACTTTCCAGAGTGCCTGGGTCTGTGATGCAGCTTGTCGTAGAGCAGAAGTCTGACCCAAGGCAAAGTCTGGACAGTGGCGCAGGCTACCTCTCCCGAATTCGAATTCAAGGTTTAAGGCTTCAGGCTGCAAGGCTCGTTTTGTTGAAGCTTTACCTGCTTATTGGGTTGGCTGTGGTGTACGTGAGTATAGATCAAGCGTATAGTTTTGTTTACAGGTACTACAAGTATAGTTGTTTGGCGCCCTACATGTGCACATGTGGACATAGCAGCCCTGCTGCAAGTAGACACATGTCACATCTTCACTGCCCCAGATACTGCAAGGCATCTTCATGTCTGGCCCTCGGCGACATCGTAAAACACAGTCAATGCATCTGGGGACGAAGATGTGCAAAATACTCACATGAGTCACTCACATGTATCACATGGCCAAGAAGGAAGAAAGAAACCGGGCTGAGAGGGAAGGGAGTCCTTGGCACTGACAGTTCCCACATGCTTCCCAGTGGCGGTTCATGACTTTCAATGCCTCGTGTCGGGTCACTACCTCAGCTGACTCAGCTGTCCGGGGGCTGTCTGGGGCAGACATACATGGTGCACATAAATCGTGCCGGGCATCGAGGCAAAAGACTTGAGCCAAGACACCTCGGAGGCAGGGAGCTTCTCGGGGACGTTTCGAAGAAACTCGTCGCATATCCTTAGCGAGTCAAGCAGGGGTATGCGCATGCATAGGCCCCTTGAGAGGGCAGCGCACAAAACTCCCTATGCGAAGGCAAACTGACGCAAGAGACCGTTGCGGAGAGCATCGCGCAACGTGAACCGGAGCGAGAAAGAACATTCGCAGTTGAATATGCACTGTTGTGTTTGACATGCCCTATTTTAAACAAAAACCTCAGCTGGTCCGATCCAAGAATCTCCCGTCTGCTCTCTGTGTCGAAATTTCCTGTGGCCAGCACCCGCTTGGCATTGGTGGGCCGCATGCTGAAGCGATTTTGCGCGTTCTTCTCCTCAAGAAGCAACAGATCAAATCGTTTTTTTGTGTGTGCGTCCGTTCTCGGACTCCAGGTTAAGGTCGAAGGACGGAGCTTTGGCCACCAACAAGCAGCATCCACACACGACCAGCCAAGATATCATTGCGACTGTATGCATGTGAGCATGCTTCTGGTTAACTTTTCATAGCAGTTACGAACACCCCCCATCGTAAAACAATTCAATATTCCATGAATTCCGTGCCAGGTACATTGCACTTCTCGGCACAGTGATTATGCACACGCCCGGAGCGGCAACGAACCGGCAAGGGCAACTAGTGAGTGAACCTTTCACAAAGGACACAGGGCGCACACGCACATACACACAAACACACACGAAGTACATAAAATGCTGGGTCATTGCTCAACCGCCGCCCAAGGCATGACGACAGGCTTCGAACTGCAAGAAGCAGTTGCTATGATATGCAAGCAACCTTCTGCAATCCCCGTCCAGGGAATGCTGCGTATGTGTTCCTAGCTGCTAGATGCGAAGCAGAATGGTTTTGGAGCGGTTTCGATTCTTTTCAGAAATTCAGAAATTGCAACTGATGCAGCTTCAAGCCGTGTACAGCCTGTAGGTGTCGTGGCGAGGCTGGACCAATACAGCACGGGCCTGTGGCCCAATTGGCCTTAGGACTGGACGACACTACCAAGCTTCAGGTCAAGCCATCTTAAGGCTCTCTTTTCCTGACCGAAGTTCCGAATTCAAAATCCACACCCTCCAGGCCCGCGAAATCCTCCAACCCCAACCCCCAAAATCCCAAACACCCGAACAAACTATGATTAAAAACTTTAGACCCCAAACCTTAAACCCTAAACCCTAGAAGAGTTTTCTGATCCTCACGGCTCCTGTAGTGCAATGTTTGCCCGTACCACGCCCAAAAGCGACTCTTCCAGCTCAGGGTCCTCCCGCCATCTCACGAAATCATATAATAATACAATATAATATAACGTAACAAAATATAGTACTATATAGTATGATGACATTCAGGGTTTAGGGCGTTGGGGTTTTAGCCGGGTTGTTCAGGGTTTAGGGGGCGTGCGGGGTTTAGCGCTTAGGGGCTTAAGGGGGTTGCAGGATGTTTTGGGTCCTTGGCTTCGAGTTTCGGGAAGTTGAGGGTGTATAGAGCCAACCAAGTTTAGGGGACGATCATGAGCCATGCTGATACCATGATACCGAACATCTTGAGGTCTCTGGCCCATAAGCAACGTTACCTTTTAATCAATCACCTCCGCTTGTACTAAACATCCTCGCAATAATGACAACACTTTCCGGTAAATCCCCCTGAAATCGAATCCCTGCCGCCTTTGAACCCATATTTTGAATTAGGGGGTTCTCGAGCAAGAGCAAGAGCAACAACGAGAGCAAGAGTCGAAGCCGGAGCAGGAACGATAGCAAGAGCCAGAGCAGGACCAAGAGCAAGATACCTCCAAGAGCAAGATACCTCGGAATCTACCCCCAAATTTCTACATTCCATATTATTTACAACAGGTTTCGAGTTAGCGGGCTTACTGATGGCAGGGTTGCGCAAACCTAAAGGGCTCAAAGTCTACCTGCCCAGCTCCTCGTATAACTCCCGAAGTCTAGAAAACAAAGCCAGCCGCAAATAACAACGAGGTCTGAATAACTTGTAACAGTGTAGCTCCATACAGTGTCTATATCATGATATGTTCTGCTGTCCTATGCTATGCTATGTTAAACCACGCACAAGACCCTACTCCTTGAATGAACACTCGAGAACCGAAAAGAGCTCAAGAGGCCGTGTTTGCTGTCCTCAGACAGCGATCCTTGAGAAGGAAATGCACGAGCCGCCTGGAAAGGAGACCGAACCGAGACTCGAAACGAGGCGGCAAAGTCGTCAACAAGGCTTTGCTGGCAAATCGGTTTAGGGTATAAGGTTTAGGATTTAGGCATGATCCATGGCATCACTGCTTCCAAGCCCTTGTTTCACAGCCTGGGATCTCGCATCTAACGAATCAAGCATCCTACGAACCATAGCTCTCGAATTCTATGTGGCGGCATGCTTCAAAAACGCAGCAGCCCCTCTGTGCTTTGAAACCTGCGCCATCATGCCGCATCAAGCCTGACCCTCCATGTGTGTGAATCTGTCGGCTTAGAGGGACAACTCGGTGGTGAGCATGTCGGTTGATGTCGTGGGTTTGAGATAGCAATGGTGGTGGTAACGAAATGTAAGGCCAATAATGAGCCTGTGTTGATGTGTGAAAACTGATGGGCGACATTGATGGCAACAACGACGACAGAAAATAGCTATGCGGATGAAGATGACGGACGTGAAGGTAACGATCTGTGAAATGCTGCTGCTGCTGATGGATGTGTAACAGGTGATATTGCTGTTGGCGGCTGCGATGCAGACGACGGTGCCGTTCTGACGATGCTACCAGTGCAGTTAATGAACAAGTATTGAAGGGTATCATGTGCAATTGTGCTGTTGGTACCTGGAGTCACCATGGTACAAATGATGGCACCTGCGATCTTGCGGCTGTCTCTCAATCCCACACGAGAATTCAGAAACAAGCAACCCCTTGTCTAAAACCCGGCGCACTAGGATGCTCGAAAAGAGACCTCCTCGTCCACGGAGCCATCAAACATGCCGTCTTAGCCTTGCGAAGACCGTCGCGGCTGAGCCCTGCTGTCCAGAGGTTCTTGGCCGCCCCGAGCTCCTGGCCCAAAGAACCACGAAGCCACTACATACGATTACAACAGATGACACTGTTTAAACTATACTGCATTATGTTAATTCTAGGTGATTGGATGGTATTATAGGATACGATCTTATACCGTACGCTTGTATATTGTGCTATTCTAGGACACAGCATATAGAACAGGATAACGTCTACAATGTATCGTTATGGAGAACAGAGGAAATAGTATCTAGCATCTGGTATCGTACCATCTAGTACAACTACTAGTAATAGCAAAAGTAGATGACAGTTAGTCCTTAGTGGTGCTTTCGTGCTCTCTTCGGATTGGCTGCCATAAGGCTCTGCACAAGCTGTCTTTCAAGTGTAAAACCTTTGCTTTTGAGCGGGTGTGGCTTAGGACTAGGACCGGAGGACTTGAGCTCCGGATTTGAAGCCTTCCGGCTTCTGTTTAAGACTCGCAGCTGGGGATGCAAGGATATAGCTCGTTCTCATGTTGGACGCTGACAGAGTAACTATGATGGACAATGCTTGCGTGCGCAGGTCTCCCACCCGAAAAACACCGGCATATCAGGAAACCGTACAGCTCTCGACAGATTTGGGCGAAAAGGCCAAGCCGAATCTCAAAATCAATCCATAATTCGAGGTTGGAAGTTTCCAAACAAGGTAGCTGTCAAGGCACCCTGGTTTCTGTGAGTATTCACTGCTTGTGACCACCCCAAAACACACATCTCGCTGACAACTCTATCCGAAACAGACCGCACGAGCCTCTTCAAAAACAACTCTGAAAAGCATCTTCAAGAGCTCCGCCTGAAATTCGGAGTGGCATGCACAAGCAAGCCCGCATCTCGAGCGGAAAGGTCTTATTTCGGTTTAGTAGCTTCGAAGATGTACAGCCCCGAAGGCGAGGGCTTCAAAGTGCCTGCATCCTTTTTGTTGGGCTGTGTCGTTGAATCAACATGTACCGCAGTTCTCCATGTCCTGCGCCTGGAGCGTAATGTGAACATAAGTTCAACCATGCCAAGACAACAGAAACAGGAGCGACAAGTGGCCTGCGACGAAAAGTTCAGGCTTGCACCCGCGTTGGATATGCTGCAGTCGACCATGCCACGGAGATCGGAGACGCTCATCGCCTCGTTCAGACAAAGCAGGCCACATTTTCATGCCAAAGACTCTACCCTTCCCTGCGCCGCTACGCTGCTCTTTTCCAGGCTCCTCCAGAACCAACTGAAAGGCGGACCTGTGTATTTCGAAGTCCAACTTCAGGCCCCGGTTCTGCCTTTTAGGGTTTACACGGCCTATTCTTGATACACATGCTATTCATAATAAGCCCAGATTTAGCCTCGTCGTAGACAGAAACTTGGCTTGGGTGCTTCGGGGTCTGTTTAGGAATCAAGCAGTGCTGGAGATATGTGCAGGCTGTATTGGATCATGCTTGAGTTCATCCTGAATCCCTCGGAAGGCTGCAGCAGAACGCCAGAAAGTAAGAGGACGTGACAAACAATCAAACATAAGAGGAAACCTGGGTCGGTAGGCAAGTCGTATCCTGTAAGAGATACGCCGCCTTGCAGACATCTCGTAATAGGAACTTCGGAGGTTCAATAGTAATACTATAATGATATCGGAGTGTAGGCAAAAGAAGAGGCCAGGCGTCGTAAAGCTGCAGCTCCCACCAGCTAGCAGCATTGACCTAGCAGCTGCAAGAACTGCATAGAGTTCCGGGATTGGGCTTGACCCTAAACCCTGCAGTAAATCCTGCTTGGAAGCCAAAACCTTGAACCCAGCAACAGAATTGACCGGGAGCTTTCAAAGGCGAGCACCGGAACCAAGTAGACTGCCGTGTGAGAGGAGAACGGTTTCTAAAAGTAAAGCTTAAGGCAAAGTTTGAGGCATCACCTGACATGCTGTAGCATGTGTGGGCCTGAACAGCGTCACGGAGTGCCACGGCACCAGCGTCCGACCTGCAAGCCACTGCACCAGCAAAAACGGCTCGTGTTGCTTCAATTCCAGTCGGCGCAGATTGCTTCGCACCAGGTACGGTATGATACCATTCAGAGACGTCTTAACTGACTGTGATAACATGCAGAAATTGCTGGTTGCATGATTGCCCCAGGTAACCATGTGTGCTCATTTCACTACCCGTCCTGTTTTTGAAGTCCACATCGTAAGCGTAGAGCTTCGCCGTAGTACCACCTCGTCCAATCTCGCGAGGCAGCTCCTGGATTCTCTACGGCAGAGTGTGCCCCCTGAAATTTCCAAAGATCACGAAACCCTAAGGCTGTCCCAGAGTCGGTTTAAGGTTCAGGGTTTCTAGACCTCTGCTCCATGCCACATAAATCTCAGCACTCAAGCAGACATAACTCCAAGACCCTCGTCCAAAACTCAATGTCGCTAAAACAGCCCTGTGTCCGAAATCTCCTCTTCCCACGGTCTGTTTCCTAAAGACCTGGAAGCCCCAACTCAGTAGGCATCCTAAGCCTTAATCGCACCCTAAACCCTGAAGCATCCTTTTTGAACGAGGTCTCTCTGAAGTGAACCATCCTAAACCCGGACCCAAATCCTTCGGCTGGCCAAAGATGGCACTCTTCGGAGTGGCCGGCCCGAAGCGTGGAACCCAAATCTGCAACGGAAGGGGGCCGGGGGCCCTACAAACTCACATACGGAACGGTCTTGCGGGTTATGCTTACTGTTGGCTGTTAAGTTTTAACGGCCGGAAAGGACGTCAGAATCTTGAATGTTTCGGCTTGTTTGTGCGTTTTAGGTGCTTGCCCATGTTTTTGTCGGGTTTAACACGCGTTCTCGGGCCTGTGGCCCCCTGAAGACAATATTGAAGACTAAGTAGCCTTGGAGTAGCGTGTCTTTAGTGGGGCTCGTCTTGACGCTGATGGGCCAAAATTCCACAGCATCCCGTAACATACAAGGAAGCATCTTGGGTCCCAAATTCTGGGGTACCTAAAGTAATGCGGAATACTTGTTGTCCGTATAAACAGCGGGCGTAGGATTATACATAAAGCTTACACCAACCCCCAAGACAGTTTATAGGGATTTGAAAAGAAGCAGCTTCAACCCCAAACCCCTTTTTGCAAAAGGTTTCGCGCTTCGCCTGGGACAGCACCGACAGAAGCAAACCCCTAAACCAGCTCGGGCCTTATAGGGGTGTATAGAGGTTTAACATCAGTCCCAATATGCTAGGCAGCTCGAGGAAAACGACACCACAGTCGGCCCGGTTTGTGCCTCGGTTTACCCCTTCTGGCTCTGGGCTTAAGGTACACCCGAGAGCAGGTAAAGAAAAAGCTTGAAATTAAGAGCCCTCAGCAGTGTTGTGTGGCCTTGAAGTCAGAAACGCCCCTAAACCCTAAACCCTGTTGAACCCGGAGCTCTCTCCAATCACCCTAAACCCTAAACCCTAAACCCCACTTTCAGCGAGACCAACAGCCAGAATGAACGTTGAGACGTTTTATGCGCTGAGCACCAGCAACCCGAAGTCTCCATGTGTCCATATAGTAGGTACTTAGGCCTTAAAGGGGTCTCTAGATGGGTACTTTAAAGGCCTAAGTACCTACTATATGGGTACATGGAGCCTTTGGGCAAGTGGCCTCCAAGGGCTTTGGAGAATCCTCGATGGCAAAGTTTGCCCATCCTCCTCGAGAGCAAGGTGCAGAACAAAAAAACATGGCGAACCAGATGGAATGAATAATGGCGGGCACTTCAGTGCTCGTACCCGGTGTTCAAAATTCTTCAAGAAAAGGCGATGAAAGCAACGAAGTTACTTTCAGTCGGCAATCATACAGGAAGCATATCAAGGCCTGTGTGTCCGTTGAACTGGCGACCAGCATCGCCGAACTTACCTCAAACTCCCAACGCAGACCGAGGCTCAGGTATTCGAGTTTTAGAGTCAAGCACTAACCGAAGCTCTGGCTGCAAACCGAACATGTGTGTAACACAAGCTTGAGCCGCGATTGCAGCCTGTGCAAAGAACTTGTTCAAGGTCTTCGTTGAATTCTCATGATAAGAAAATCGTGCAATTAGGCACCGCCTGCCCCAGTACAATTAAGAGCTTAGCTGCTAAGACAGCGCTTGGCCCTTATAAGCCAATCTGACTTATACTTAGTAGCTAGGGCTATGCTTAGGGTGACTATATACTTTAGAAGTACTTAAAAGCGTATAACACCAATTAACGTGCGCATAAGCTTACCTAATTCATTCCCATGATCTCTTAGATACGCAATGCATGGTGGAGATGCGATAGGCCACGACTTGGTACCCGTTCCTCTCCATAAACGTCGGTGGCATGAGCCCGTCAGGGAGGGACTGATACCTGGCGCGGGGCTCTCTCCGGTCTCCGGCCCGCAAATTCCAAATCGCGGTTTTGGTTTCATATGCACAGCAGCACCAAACTCTTCAAATACACAATGTCCCTAACCGACAAGAGTGCGAAGCAGACAACCCTACAGATGCAACAATCTCGACATAGGACTAACGCCAAGGGCAGGGCTACGGGCACAACTTGCCTGCTGGGCTTCACATGCTTCACTCCATGAAGTCCCTGAGAAACTTCGCGGGATTGGGGTTCAGGATCTCGGGCTTTCAATGCATATGGGTGGTTGTCAAAATTAGGGTCCCTTTTTGGGTACCCTAAATAATAGGTGCCGTACTATATTAAGGACCCAAAACGGGACCATAATTTCGACAACCACCCATATGAATTGGTCATATGAATTATCAGGGTTGTTCGGCCAAGTATGGCGAGACTGACTGAGACCATCCCGGACTTGACGTGAAATCAGGCGCGTACGACACCTGGGTCTCAAAGGGGGGATCCGATAATATATTTTTGGGTGCAGATATTCAAACACATGAAAGCTTTGCATTTTCGGAAACTCTCATTCAAAGGCAGAGTCCACGAGCACAACCAGCCCTTGTGGATATGCTTGGTTCCGGAAACAGCCGGCTTCAGGATTCGATGGTTAATATAGGGGCCTTAATAAGTAATTAGAATACGGCTCTGGGGCCCATTATGCTATAATTTTCACAAGGTCCCTATATTATATTAGAAGTTTCGGCCCGGCTCAGATCCACAAGAGCTGCAGTGACTGCCACGCTGCGCGCAGGGTTGAATGCCGTGTCCTTACGCCAAACCTGAAGGGACGCGCTTATGTCACATCACATGCGACAGGAAGTGACTCGGCTAAAAAATCAAAATCCAAAACTGACCTTCATTTGGGGCCTCAGGGTGAAACATGCACGCGTATTAGCTTATGCTCCTAGATCTCCACATAGCCCTCAGAGAGCGCGAGCGATGCGACAGTCTGACATTCCACGGGGTCGCCTTCCAAGCCCGTGAGAAGAAAGTGGGGAAGCGCTTGACCTCTGGCAAAGTCTCGAGCGCTCCAGTTCCGAGAGTTTCTCAAGTCAAGGCGTGCTCCAGAAGCAATCAAGGCCGCAGCACCCTCGTGCTGCGCTGTCGACAAAGCTGCCATAAGTGGTGTCATGCCAGAAATGTGGTAACACAAAGAAGAGAGAATCGTTCTGCGACCAAGCCTGTACTGCAGCGACTTCGCCGCAACAACGAGGCCAAAGGCCGAGCAAATGCTCGAGACGGTGTACTGATGGTCCACATCTGCTCTCATCTCTACGAGTCTCTGGACCATCTCGGCCGAGCCGCCCCCACCAACCATGGCAAAAAAGAGTGCTCGGGAAACGACGAGCGGTTCCTGGCTCGTGTGTAAGGAAAGTTCTGCTAAGGCTGCAAGGCTTCCATACGTAGCCACACCTCGCAATGCAGAGGCCTCAAGAACATCCTCCATCAGCGGGTCAATGCCCGCTGAGCAGAGGAGACGAATGCCTTCGGCATTGTCTGAGACGCTCGCCATGTTCAGAGGGGTCGTAAAGCCACCCTGGAAGTTGGCTCTCGCTGCAATCAAGCCTGGGTTCTTTCTAAGGGACTTAACCTAAGTGGCCAGAAAAGAGATCTATAGAAATGACATGGTCTCCATATCATGGTAACTTAGACCTTAAACCCCAAAACCCTTAAAGGAGCCCTTAGGGGTTGTGGTTTTCGTATTATATAGTACCCGAGTTCCTTAAGCAGAGCCAAGAAGCGTCGTGCAGCATCGTTGTGCTGGAAAAGCAATGCAAGGTCTAGGGGCGATGTCCATGGTGGACCTGTATCCCCAAACCCTACAACATGGGTTTAAGGATCTAGGCTAAAAGGGGGTTAGGGTTTAAGGATTTAGGGGTTTAGGGGGTTAGGGTTTAGGTTTGTGGGTTGTGACTCTTAATTTAATTTTCGGCTATAATACCCAAAACGGTGTGCTTTGGGATCCCCAGGGACATCCCAGTTTCGGCTGTTCCCTGGCTGTGCGCTTGTTCGGATTGGCACCCTGCTGCAACAAACCGTCGATTATGTTCGCATCTCCGTTTAGTGCCGCATAGTGCAGAGGGGACCATCCGGCTCGGTCAATGTCACGGACTGCTGCAAAGCCGTTCTGGTACAAAAACTTAGCCACGACGTCTGTGCTGCCCTTGTTACACTCAAAGTCAGGAATGATGTCGGCTACTGGCTCCATGTTCAGGCCTCGGAAGTAAAATGCCTGGAGATTCAGATGCCGGCGGTACGCAGCAAAGTCTTTGGAACTGAGGCAGAACATCAGCTTTCGTACCACCGCCTGCCGCAGGATAGGTGCCAACTTCTTGCGGTCCTCTTCCTTGCTGAACTCACCTTCGCCGACTGAGCCGTTCACGAACGCTAGCACCGAACCGACCACTTCCAGAGACCTTGCGCTCTTGATCTTGACCCACGTATCATCCCGGGAAAGTTCTCGTATGACCCTCTCCATGCGGCACCATCCTCGTCGACCCCAACTTGCTTGGGTTAGCAATCCAGTTCCATCCTGGCTGGTCAGGACAGGGCATAGCGCGAAGAAGAAGGAACACTGGCCAATGTAGGCCGGAATACTTGTGATAGCCTGTGCCAGATCGCTGCCTTCATCAGCAGCACCACTCCCACCGATGAAGCCTTCCCGTGGCTCCAGCTGCGGGCATGACACATAGTCGTACCAAATGAACAAAGGCTGGGACCTGAAAACTTGCACTGGCAGGTGTCTGGCCTTGGTTGTCGGTGACGGGATTGAGAAACGCTCCCGTACCTGCAGTGTCCTGAAACAAGAACGTGCTTATTCAACAGGGCAAGAAGCGGTAGGTACGTAAACTTCCGTCACCTTGGCTGATGCTGCGACAAACAAAAAATTTATGCTTGAAACGCTCTGCTCCTGCAACTCTTGCGGCCAGATTTGGACCTTGAATCCTGCGCAAATCTGTGGCATCCGAGCTCGCTGCCCAGTCCAATGGAACGATGCCCACGTCGTGCAGAAGACGCCTCTGAAATCCATCCCCTTGACCGTAACAAACCCTGAACAAACCTCCGAAGCTACCGCACGGGCTGTGTCTGTGAACACCTCTACAACAATCAGCCCCGAAGCTACCGCACGTGCTGTGTCTGTGAACAACTTTACAACAATCAGCCTCTGTGGCTGCTATACTGAGACTACTTCTACTTCCACTACTTCCACCACTAATTATCACTACTACTATCACTACTACTACTACTACTGCTGCTGCTGCTACTACTACTACTACTGCAACTACTACCTCTACTACTACAACAACAACAACAACTACTACTACTACTACTCTACTACCAGTCCTACTACCACTACCATTACCACTATCACTACCACCACCACTACCACCACCACTACCACCACCACTACCACTACCACTACCACTACCACTACAACTACCACTACCACTACTACTACTACTACTGCTGCTGCTGCTGCTACGACTACTACTACTTCTTACTACTACTACTACTACTAGTACTACTGCTACTACTACTACTACTACTACTACTACTACTACTAGTACTAGTACTAGTACTGGTACTGGTACTGGTACTGGTACTAGTACTAGTACTAGTACTAGTACTAGTACTAGTACTAGTACTTCGTACTAGTACTAGTACTAGTACTAGTACGAGTACGAGTACGAGTACGAGTACGAGTACGAGTACGAGTACGACTACGACTACTACTACTACTACTACTACTGCTACTACTACTACTACTACTACTACTACGACTACTGCTACTACTACTACTACTACTACTAGGCCGGTGCCCCTTGCCGGACCCAACTTGTTAGCATGTTTGAGGAAGATGATCATGACGAGGACGCTGATGATGACGTTGATGATGATGATGATGCAGATGATGATGATGGTTGCATTCATACACACTTGGGATCGGGCTGGGGAGGGGGATGGGGGGGGGGATGATGACGACATTGTTACGCAGACACCCCGGAAAATTTGCAGAAGAGCCGTTTTGCTGTGTATTTACAGTACTTTCGTGATGTCAGACCATCTTATATAGTGACCAAACCTACTTCTGGACTTTGCAAACTCGACTTTGGGATTTCGGAGGGCTTTCTGCGAAAACTCGAACTTGGATGGGGGGAAGCTGATTTCGGGGATGATGACGACATTGTTTTCGCAGACACCCCGAACAATCTCCGCACCCGAGCGTGCACACACCACACACTACTTCCAAAGCAAACCCTCCTATGCCGAGGTTTGGGCTTTAGGGGTGTTGGCGAGCCCCTCCACGTACAGCTGACATTTTGCTTCTGATGTTTATGAGACGTGGCGCTTCAGGTTTTAGGAGTGAATACCTTCTTGGCAGCACCTGCGTTCTGCACGGTAACTACAACGTTTTCGTACTATGCGACCACCTGTGGTTTAGCAGTTTCTTCCCCGCCGAGTTTCGAGAATAAGTGCGGTCGCGGCGTGCTCCCAAACAACAGTCTAGGCCCCAACAACACACTTTCCGCCCACACTTCCACACTTCCATCACACGAAGACAAGAATGCAGTCGCGGCGTGGTCCAAAACGCCACTTTTCAGCGAAAAATCATCCTTTCGGGGACCGGAGCTGGTCCCCGAAAAAACCCTTCAGCAACACCAGCTTGCAATCCATTCAAGTGTGGAATCCTAATGCCTGGCCAGCATTTTCCACACTTGCAACAAGCAACATGCAGTCCTATTGCTCTTAAACGGTGGGTCCCCTGTAGGGCCCGCGCCTACTACTACTATTACTACTACCACTACTACTACTACTACTGCTGCTACTACTACTACTGCAACTACTACCTCTACTACTACTGCTACCTCTACTACTACTACTACTACGACGCCGACGACTACTACTACTGCTGCTGCTACTACTACTACTACCACTACCCCTACTACTTCTTCACCCCCTTCTCCCTCTCCTCTAGCGCCGCCGCCTACTCCTACTACTGCTGTTTCTCCTACCACTACTACGACAACGGGTACTACTGCAGGTTACAGGAGCACCTGCCCCTGCCCCTGCCCCTGCAGGCNCTCCTGCTGCTCCTGCTGCTCCTGCTCCTGCTGCTCCTGCTCCTGCTGCTCCTGCTCCTGCTCCTGCTCCTGCTCCTGCTCCTGCTGCTGCTGCTGCAACTGCAACTGCAACTGCAACTGCTACTGCTACTGCTTCTGCTTCTGCTTCTGCTACTACTGCTGCTGCTGCTGGTGCTACTACTACTACTACTACTACTGCTAGTTACTAACCCCTTCCCCCTAACACTAAACGGAGTGCTTTTTGTTCATCATTAGGGTTTCCTTAGCTGTATACCCTGTCACTGTAGAGGGGTCATGCTCTTGCTCCTGCTCTGGCTCTTGTTCCCGCGCTGGCTTTTCTTCTGCTCCTGCTGCGACTCTTGTGCCTGCTCCTGCGCTTACTCTTACTCCTGCTCTTAGTCTCTGCTCTTACTTCCGCTCTTGCTCTTGCTTCTGCTTTTGCTCGTGCTGTTGGTCTTGCTCTCGTCTTGCTGCTGCTCTTGGTCCTGAACCCCTTAATGCAAATTAGGTTGTCAAAGCCGGGAGTGATGTCAGGGGGGTTTTCCGAACCGTGTTTTTCGGTATTGCGGGTGGCTTCAATAAGTGGGGGTTGAAGGGACTACTACTGCTCCAGCTCCTGCTCCTGCTACTGCTACTGCTACTGGTACTGGTACTACTACCACTACTATTACTACTACTACTACTACTACTACTACTACTACTACTGCTACTACTACTACTGCTACTACTACTACTACTCCTACTACTACCACTACTGCTGCTGCTGCTACTACTACGAGCTACTACTAGCTACCACTAGCTACTACTACTGCTGCTGCTGCTACTACTACAATAAAACTACTGATACTGCTACTACTGCTGCTACTACTACTACGACGAACTAGGTCCACGGCTCGTATATTACGCCGCGTGCTAAACAGCCTTGCTGTGTTGGCCGGGATGATGCTTATGCCCGTTTTGTGTGGTTTTTGCACAGGGTCGGCTCACCCACGAAACTAATCGGTTTTTGCCCTCAGTTACATGGGGGAACGGTGCTTTGTAGTGGTTTTCGCGAAGCGAAGTATGATTTTCGTGCTATCCAGAACTACTCTGAAAACAAGGGATTGCGCTGGGTTTTGCAAGACAAACAATGCACGCCTGAGTTTGTTTTCTCAGAGAATGTCTTCCAGCGCTTCGAGGAATTCTTGGGGCGTGCGCGGTCCAGCGACGCGCGCCAGTTCCACATGAACAACTGCTGTTTCACAGCAGGATTCANTGGGGCGTGCGCGGTCCAGCGACGCGCGCCAGTTCCACATGAACAACTGCTGTTTCACAGCAGGATTCAGAGCACTGTCGCCATCCACTTTGAGTTTTGCAGACAGTTTGGGTGGCAAACGCGTCTTTAAGCGTCAAGCACCTGCTTGAACGCCAATGCCATGACTCGCGGAGATGCCTGAGGCGGTGCATCTGCTGGCGCCGCTGCCACACCGCCGGCGTGGAAATCAAACAATATACAAATCATCACAACCTCCGCTGCAGCATCGAGTGGCCGACAAAGGACCAGGCTGCTCGTGGCAGCAGGTATATCGACAAATGGAGCGTTAACCACTGAAACATGGCGACCCGGCTGCTGCACTTGCTGATTGTTGTCTTACGGTTTTGTTGCTGTCTGGCGGAATGAGCTTACTTGCTGCAGCTGGACATTTCGAAGCACCCGAGCCAGAAGGCTCCATGCCACGCACCAGACATCGGAAATGTTCGCGGGTCACGGACCTACGGTGATGTCCGTGTGATGTCCGAAGTGAACGAAACTGCCCCCCACCCTCCCACCCCCCATCCCTCAAAGCACAGTCCGAAAACACCACGGCGTAATACACGCCGTGGGCCAACTACTACTTCTTCTACTACTACTACTACTACTACGACCACTATACAGCTGCTACTTTTCTGCAGAGCTAACCCTGCCGCTACTCCCACTTCTACTTCCTCCTACTCCTACTGTGAAGCACCTACTACTGCTACTGCTGCAGCTCCTACTAGCTACTACCAGCTACTACCAGCTACTACTACCTACTGCTAGCTCCTACTGGCCACTACTACTACTGCTACTACTGCTGCTACTACTACTACTACGACTCCTACTACTACTACTGCTACTACTACTACTACTACCACTACTAGTAGTACGACTCCTACTACTACTACTGCTACTACTACTACTACTTTTTCTGCTCCTACTACTACTACTACTACTACTACTACTACTCCTGCTGCTACTACTACTGCTACTACTACTACTACTACTCTACCTCTACCACTATAATCTTCTACTACTACCACCACCATTACCTACTACCTACCTACCTACTACTACTACTACTACTACTACTACTACTACTACTACTACTACTAGCTACTACTAGCTACTACTAGCTACTACTAGCCACTACTAGCTTCTACTCGCTCCTACTACTACTACTACTACTACTGCTACTGCTACGGCTCCTGCTACTACTACTACTACTGCTACTACCACTACTACTACTACTACGACGACGACTATTACTACGACTACAACTACTTCTACTCAAACGCCACAATACCACTAACAACACCGCCGCTGCCACCACCACCATCACTGCCACTACCAGAATCGGCAAAGAAACACATGCTCGGACCGATACTCTGCTCCTAAACGCACCGATGGCAGTACGCAAGCCTAGTGACCGCATAGTTGCTACTCCCGCAAAGGCTATCGCCCGCCTCAAGGCATCTTGCAAAACTGTCAGCTGCTTGCACTCGGGATCTGGATGCTGCTGTGAAGCCCACCTGAAACTCTCCACCCTAAACAGAGCACTTTGGTGCAAAGAGTGGGCTTTCGGAAGTAAACTTGAGGGGCTGGCTGCCGGTGCTCAGGGCATTTGGATGACTGCATGATTGAAGATTCGACTTGCTTTGCGTATTATGAAGGCATAAAAGCTTCAGTTTTGAGTTACCCGGGTCTGGCATGAGAACACTGACACACAGAGACCGTCACCTTATCCTTGTCTAGCCCTCATCGCATTACAAGCCAACCGTACCCCATACCTAGGCAGTACAAAAAACTGATCAGCTACAACTATGTGCAGGTCATCCGTGATACCCGAAAGTGACAAGTGACACAGCGCTGCATTGCATGTTTCTTTGAAGCCCGAGCTGCTGGTGCGACACGAAAACAGCTTTTCCCATGCTGTCCTCAAAGATGACGACCTCGCCCTTAGCCTTCAAGGCTTAGCTCTTCACAAGGGCTATACTACAGTATACTAAGCTATACTATATTATACACTTTCCTGGGTCGACTGTGATTTATTCTGGGCTTTCCGCATTGGCCTTGGAGCTTCTCCAGGCTCAGGAAAAGGGTTTAGGGGTTTAGGGTTTAGGGGTCAGGATGCTGATGTCTGAAAGTGGATAGACAGATTTCGGCTCTTAAGAGGGACACAACTATAGGACAGGCTTCTCGGTGTAATTTGCATCAGAAGTCTCGGGTATGTGATGCAGGTACGCTCCAGCAAAGCAGAAAATACACCCAATCCCGACACATCCCACGATTTTCTGGCCTTATGCACCTCGTGGGGCTCGATCATGGTCATCCTGGGTTCGTGTTGAGGAACACAATTTGCGCATAGGACGTTATGCAATCTTAGAGGGTGTCAATTAAGGAGCGTAATTTGACTTAACAAAATAAGTTAATATGCGCCTTACAGTGAGAGCCCAGCTTCTCGAGTACCAGCTCACAAGGCATGGTGTACATCGGAAACAGCATCGGAGCAGCCTCGGGCGACAACGTTTTGGAAACTCTGAATGAACACTTATAGAACATATGAACTCCAAACCCTAAACCTGGACACCCTGCAAAGCCTAAACACTCAAACGGCTTCAGCACTCACTCAGGCGAGCGTGTGTCCACTTGGTCTGTCATGAATTAGGGGGAAGCTGGAGATGTTGAAACAGCAGCAGTAAAGTTATATGGCTTTAGGAACTTGGGTCCTGTCTGAAGGGGGTGGCATCTTCATGCGTTGGGTTTCGGGCACATGTTCACTACATAGACGCAAGGACTGTCCTTGTGAGGTACCGATCCCAAAAGCCCCAGAGCCATTATCGAGCCCCTATGGTGCCCTTATGCAACCCCCTAAGTTTAAACCCTGGGCAAATTAAAGACAACCTTACAAAGCTAGGCTGGGCACTTCACAATCGACATGGTCGGATGGTGGAAGGGTCTCAGCATATCGTTCCAAAGGCGTCGGGCTCCGTCCCAATGCACAGCACGACATCGCGGCCCCAGGCTGTGGTGGTTATATGGTTGAGGATGGCTTCCTAACTAACTTATCGGCAGGTTTGTAAGGGTTTATACAGTTTAGCGTGGCTTTGGTTTTAAGCTTTCGTAGGATTTCGGCCTCAAGGGAAGATGCCAAACGATCAGGCCAAATCATGAAACCGAGGATAGAAACCTTGAGCCAAAGAAACTCAAGGCCACAACCTTATCTCTCATGACTGATCCGTCATCTAAAACCTTCGAGGAAAGAACCTAGCGGTGGGCACGTGCTTATGTCGCAGCACAAGCGATGCTGAAGTGACTTTGTTGAATGAGTTGGACCCTGAAAACTCAAGAATGACCTCCATCTGAGGCCATGTAGGTGAAACATGCACGCGTATTAGCGTATGCTCCTAGATCTCCACATAGTCCTCGGAGAGCGCGAGCGATGCGACAGTCTGACATTCCACGGGGTCGCCTTCCAAGCCCGTGAGAAGAAAGTGGGGAAGCGCTTGACCTCTGGCAAAGTCTCGAGCGCTCCAGTTCCGAGAGTTTCTCAAGTCAAGGCGTGCTCCAGAAGCAATCAAGGCCGCAGCACCCTCGTGCTGCGCTGTCGACAAAGCTGCCATCAGTGGTGTCATGCCAGAAATGTGGTAACACAAGGAAGAGAGAATCGTTCTGCCACCAAGCCTGTACTGCAGTGACTTCGCCGCAACAAGCAGGCCGAAGGGCGACCAAAGGCTCGAGACCGTGAACTGATGGTTCACATCTGCCCTCAGCCCGAGGAGCCGGTCCACCATTTCAGCTGAACCACCCGCAGCGGCCATGGCAAAAAAAAGCGCACGGGAAACAGTATGCGGTTCATGGCTTGTGTGCAGCGTTAGTTCTGCTAAGGCTTGGAAAGATCCAAATGTAGCTATAGCTCGCAAGGCAGAGCATTCGAGAGCATCTTCGACCAGCGGGTCGATGCCAGCTGCTGAGCAGAGGAGACGGACGCCATCTGCATTGTCTGAGATGCTTGCCAAGTTTAGAGGGGTTGTAAAACCGCCCTGGAAGCTGGCCCGCGCTGCAATCAACCGGTTCGCAGCGTCGTTTTGCTTGAAAAGCAACGCAAGGTCGAGCGGCGATGTCCATGGCGGGCATCCCAACCTCGGCTTCTCCCTGGCCGTGCGCATATTCGGATCGGCATCCTGTCGCAACAAGCCGTCAACTATGTTAGCATCTCCGTCCAGTGCGGCATAGTGCAGATGGGACAGCCCGGCTCGGTCAGTGTCGCGGACTTTTGCAAAGCCGTTCTGGTACAAAAACTTGGCCGCGACGTCTGTGTTGCCATTGCTACACTCAAAACCTGGAATAATGTCGGATATTGGTGCCACGCCAAGGCCTCTAAAGTACAAGCCTTGGAGATTCAGATGCCGACGGTATCCAGCAAAGTCTCGAGCTTTGAGACGCAACATGAGCTTTCGTACCACCGCCCGCCGCAGGATAGGCGCCAACTTCGTGCGGTCTTCTTCCCTGCTAAAGTCACCTTCACCGACGGAGCCGTATACAAGCGCCAAACTCGACTAGAGGCCACTTCCAGAAACCCACCACTCTTGATCTTCACCCACATATCATCCCTCTCCATGCGGCACCATCCTCGACGACCCCAGCTGGCTTGCGTTAGCAATGCAGTTCCATCTTGGCTGGTCAGGACAGGGCATAGCGCGAAGAAGAAGGAACACTGGCCGATGTAGGCCGGAATACTTCTGATAGCCTGTGCAAGATCGCTGCCATCATCACCAACACTACTCCCGATGAAGCTTTCCCGTGGCTCCAGCTGTGGGCATGAAACATAGTCGTACCAAATGAACAACGGCTGGGACCTGAAAATGCGAAATGGCAGGTGCCTGGCCTTGGCTGTCGGCGACGGGATTGAATAACATTCATGTAACTACCTCCAATACCCTGAAATCACGACGTGGGAATTCAACAAGGCAAGAGGCAGTAGGAACGTAAGCTTCCATCGCCTTAGCTGATCTTGCGACCAACCGATGGTTCCATGTGAAACGCTCTGCTCCCTGCGGCCAGATCTGGACCCCAAGCCCACGTGTGAGTCCATGGCATCCCACTCCGAGCTCGCTGCAAACTCCAATGGAACGATGCCCTCATCGTGCAGAAGGTGCCTGCCCAACCCTTACAAAACTGATCTATTCTTAAAGCCTGTACTGCAACGCGTCAATACAACTATCAGTGATCAATGTACTACCACGGCTGGGCTGGGTGTTGCCCTTACAGCATGGTACCATGAGCAACAACAGTTAGCGTCTGTTACAATCACGGCTATCTTAACTGCGACTGCAACTACCACTACTAGTAACTAGTAACAATACTAGTGCTAGTACTAGAACTGCTGCTACTACTGCTACCACTACTACTACTACTACTACTACTACGACTACGACCACGACGACGACGACTACTACTACTACTGCAGATCCTGAAGCCCCCTCTTGTATAGGTGCACTGGTGGAGCCGGTGCGTTGTCGGGAGACTTGTGTTTTCCGTATAGCGGAGTCGGCTCAAGGAGCCATCCAACGGCAGAAGCCAGCAGTAACACATGTTAGGGCAAAGCCGTAACAGTGAGATGAAGCAAGACCTAAGTTGTGCACAGATGTACTTAGGAGCTTACGTTTTTGTGTTGGTGCGTGTGAAAAGTCTCAGAGGGTGCTCGACCGCTCATGGGTGTGGGATTCCTCTGGGGATCTTGCGATTAAATTTGGAACGATACTGTTGAGGAGGCGCCGTATGTCGGCTTCAGCTGAAGGGCAGGAAAGCGAAGCTCTTCAACTACTACTACTACTACTACTACTACTACTACCACCAACAACAACAGCAACAGCAACACCAACATTCGCAGCAACGGCAGCAAAAGCAGCGACATCAACAGCAACTTCAACAGCAGCAGCAACAACCACACCAGTAGCAGCAACAACAACAACAACAACGACGACATCGACGACGACGACGGCGACGATGAGTGACAAGTACATCCTACCACAGACAGTTACCTCCACCATCAGACTAACAATAATAGTACCAGCCGTATAGTTAACTAAGAGCTGGGCGACCTCCACTACTAACACCAGGGCTACTACGAGTAGCGGTACGACGATGACGAGGCACCAATACTACCGCGATGACATGCGACGACCGCCGCGACTGCTGCCAGCTGCTAATGTTGCAGCTGATGCTCCTCTGACTATTCACTGTGCGAGCATAGCTACAGACCCAGAACCGAAGCACCACGCCGCCTCTACTCAATCCTGAATGCCAGGAACCTTGACTATAATGAGCATGTATATAAGCAGAATGCAACCAAACTTTGTCTAACACTCCACTCCGGCCTCAATGCGTCCTGCAAGACTCGCAGCTGCTTGCACTCAGGATCTGGATGTTGCTTTGCAGCCCACCTGAAGCCCACAACCATACAAGCAATGATGTGAGGTAAAACTTTGGGTACGGTACCGACACCATCGGCTAGAACAGGGCTGTGCGATTCTCGGAAGAGCGGTGCTTTCAGAAGCTGGAGGATCTGAGGGATTTTGGCCTTCAGGTCTTCCGTTTGTGGATGCTACAGGCGATAATTAGGAGTTTCCGTTCGATCAGTGCGTGGCTTTGTAACGCTGTGTCGTTTGCTTCTGGGAAAGCCAAGCTGCTGGTGCGACACGAATGCTGCTTTCCCCATGCTGTCGTCAAAAATCACGACCTCGCCCCTGGCCTTCAAGGGTTCAAGGGCCTCAATGATTAGAATGATTAGAATAGGGCACCCCAGTGCCAAGGAATACTTTTTGCTGCTTGACAAGGTCTTCGGGGTTGATCATTGGATTTTGCAAAGCAGGTTTGGGAGTATTTAAGGCAGCTGAAGGAGTTGACCATGAGGTTTGGGGCTCAGGCAAGGATTTCAGGTTTTGATAGCTGCACATGGACAGCGGTTCAGGATTTTCGGAATCAGAGTAGGCATGGGTCCGGTGCTGGATGCATGGTTGAACTCCTCCGTATCAGCAGACCAGAGCCTGTTACATGTACAGTCTTCTCAGTGCACTGCTGTTGTAGCTGTCTGGGTTCTTCTACCGCCCTTTGCACGGTCTCACTATTAAGTCGCCTTAAGCTCCTCGTGTGGATCGACCGTGGTCATCTGAAGCATGCGCTCGCAAGGGAGGGTGTACATCGGGAACAACATGGGAGCAGCCTCGGATGACATTGGGTCAAGGGCACAGGACCACACAAGCTCCACTTCCGTGCTGCAAGCTCAGCCCAGACACCTCAAGGTCAACATGGTCGCATGCTGAAAGTGTCTCAGCGTATCGCTCCAAAGGAGTCGGGGTTCGCCCGGATGCACAGCAAGCCATTACGACCGTCTAGGTCTCGAGCTCCTAGTATAACTTCGCCCTTCGCCTCCCTGCCTGGAAATCCTCGTTGCTTACAACATCTTACAACTCTTTGCCAAGCCTATCATAATCATGTGAACTGGATCCGCAGGAAGTTCTGTTTGGATTCTCACGCTGTACATAAGGACCTCAGGGATCAGAAGAAGGTTTGTTGCTTGAGTGCGTTGTACTGCCGTCAATGCGATTACTTCTTATTCCAACCCCACATGAAATTAAGGGGATCCGACGTGTCGAGGTCCCCAAAAGGTTTCGGAATCTGCAAAAGGTGTCACTCAAGCAGGCCCTGTACATCTTCAAATCTGGATGGAGCTTTCTGGCACCTTGAGCCAAAGAATACAAAGGCAGAACTTTGGAGCTGTTCTGACAGAAGTTTACCTTCAGGATGTGCGGTTAGGGGTTGTGGGGTCAAAAGAGATTTGTGTCGTTGTAGAACAGCTGACCGGTGGCGAACAGGGTGGTTGACTGATGTCAGTGAACAATAACCTGGGTAGCGGGGCCGCTCTTTTTCATTTGATTGGGTGGTTGTTGAACAGCTCTGGGTGGCTATGAACGGTAGTCACATGGGATCTCCACTAACCGTTCAGAAACCGCACTTCCAGTTGTGGGAAACTGCATAGATTTCACCAGCCGTCAACTGTCCAGCTGTCTGAACAAGGCTAGGGTCGTAGAAACTGAGGAATTAATGGCGCCCGTTTCGATTCTATATTCAAAGTCCAGAGTATAATAATAATCAACTATAGGGAACAAAGCAACTACGGATGCCATTCTACCATATTATATAAGCTTGTTCTCGTGAAAAGTCCTGATATAGAGGAATTACTCAAGACTGGTGGAACAGGTCATCAGCGTACCATGCCAAGACTGGCCATCGCATATGCGTCCTAAGCCCTAAGTGTCCCAGGCAAAAGGCTACACCATCCTTCAAACCTTCAATCATGGAAACCCTATATAACTCAGCCTACTGCCCCACGCCTCAAGGAGAAACACCGGTGGCCTGAGTTCTAAGGCAACCCTAATGCCCTCAATGCCACATTCAATCCCTAAGCCCTTTTTTGAACGAGGTCTCTCTGAAGTGCCTCCAAGTTGCCTGCCTCAGCGATGGCTCGTGCATCACAGGGCACGTAACGCGCCAGACCGTATTACAGTCCAGCAAACCCGAGTAAG
>BGNK01003405.1:20698-73351 GCA_003297005.1 Symbiodinium sp. clade A Y106 | reverse complement strand
GACTCGAATGTCATCCGAGAGTCGAGCCAAAAGTCCGGAATGAGGCCAATGATCCTTTCGCAGCTTTGATTGCTGATTGTTGTAACTGTTTCTTTTGATCGCTTCGCGAATGCCACCACTTCTGCTGGTTTTGTTATTTGAATGATCTTCGACTGAAGTCAAGATCAAGGGACTGTGTTAAATGACACGAGCCCAATGATGCACCTTAATGTCATGATGCATTTGAGAATGCTACAATGCCGAATGNTGGCTCAAGACTGGACCAAGGCTTGACGTCACAAAGGAATGTCTGCTTGAGAGTGACTGGGGAAAGTGATTGATCTCTGGTATCCCCTGGAGTGTGAATTGTATCATTGAATTTTGCACCCTCTCTCTCGCACTCTCTCTCTCTCTCTCTCGCGACACATGCAGCATCTATGCGGCACACATACACACATATTTAGGGTGGGTGCAGTGTACAGTGTACTTCTATAACTTTCATGTATGTGTATCCAGTGAGCATAAGACGAAGGGAGAACGTCAGCCTTGGTTTGTGTGACTTGATTTATACGTGGGGGTTGATCAAAATTACGGGGCCTTTTGGGGTCTGTATTATAGTATATTCCTTATAGTCTAGGGGGGCAAAAGGGGCCCATAATTTTGATCAACCCCCACGTATCCATTTATTGAGAACCTTGAACTTTCCACGTAGACTCCCTTCATCCCTCTAGGGCCTAGCCTACTTGTCTAACTTTTGGGATCATATAGGGATTATTCCCAGACCCCCGGGAGGATCTAGAAAGTAGATCCCCTAATTTGGGGCCCTATACTACTAAGGGTACTTTATGGGATCCCCATTAAGGGATCTACTTTTTGGATCCTCCCGGGGGTCTGGGTTGTACCCCAAAAAGGTTAAAGGTTACCTACTCNATCATATAGGGATTATTCCCAGACCCCCAGGAGGATCTAGAAAGTAGATCCCCTAATTTGGGGCCCTATACTACTAAGGGTACTTTATAGGAACCCCATTAAGGGATCTACTTTTTGGATCCTCCCGGGGGTCTGGGTTGTACCCCAAAAAGGTTAAAGGTTACCTACTCTACTACTAAGTTTGGGATTCTCAAGCCTCAAGCCTTGAACCCCGAATCTCAGAAAGCCATGCAAAGCCCCGTTTTCAACCACCTTCTCCTCCCCTTGACAAGAGAGAGCTAAGCAAAACAGCTTTCTGCGAAGATCCCTAGAACAGAATGGATCATGGGGGGGGTGTGACCAATAGAATCTGCAAACCCCCAAAAGGAAACAAACGCCATAGACACAGCGTAGCTTAATGAGATCCTGATAAGACTTTTGTACCTCCCCCTAAATTTCCTCCGGAATCCGTGGTGACTCGCGCGGAAGAAAATGACGAAGTGCCTTGTTCCGGAATCCACTGTTGAGGGTGGTCATTCGGTCCATGGAGTCTGGGGCTTGGTTTTTCTTCTTCGGGGTCTCTTCTGCGCACGAGCTCTAGAGCCCCTTGTTGGGCAGGCTACGGTTCAGAAAGCTTTGGGGGTTGTAAGGTTGACAGTTTTGTTGTTTATGGTTGAAGGGTTCGGTGTTTATGGTGTTAACAGCATGTAGTTACAGCCCATGGAGATCCACAAGCTGCTCAGCACGTTCTTGAAACCCAAACCGAAGGGGATTCGGGTTTAAAGGTTTGAAATCTCTTGCGTGTAGGGTTTCAGACTTCGGATGCAAGGTACACGGCTCAAAACCCCAAACCCTCAACCCTAGATTCCCTGGACCCTAAACTCTAAAAGCTAGTTCCCAAGGACCCTCAACAAGATCCCATAGCCTAAACCCTGAACCCCAAACCCCAAACCCGAAATCCTAAACCCCAAACCCTAAACCCCTCAAGTCTTCAGGTTTAAGGCCCATCTCCTCCCATCGGCGCCTTCGGATCACGTTGCACACTCAGGCGATCGATGAGCCGAAGTGACTGCAGACAGCAAGACTAGGGTTTAGGGATTAGAGTTTAAGAATTTTAGAGGTTTATGCGGCTTCATTCAGGGTTTTAGGGTTTAGGGATTAGAGTTTAAGAATTTTAAGGGTTTTGTACGGCTTCAATCAGGGTTTTAGGGTTTAGGGATTGGAGTTTAAGAATTTTAGGGGTTTATACGGCTTCATTCAGGGTTTTAGGGTTTAGGGATTAGAGTTTAAGAATTTCAAGGGTTTATACGGCTTCGTTCAGGGTTTTAGGGTTTAGGGATTGGAGTTTAAGAACTTTAGGGGTTTATACGGCTTCATTCAGGGCTTTAGGGTTTAGGGATTAGAGTTTAAGATTTTAGGGTTTATACGGCTTCTGGGTTTTCGGGTTTAGAGTCTAGGGGGTATGCGTAAAAGGCCCTGGAAGATCATTTAGACTGATGACCACCCAAACCTCTGCAAAACCTTTGTGAAACCCTCTAAAACACTTGCAGCTCCTTTTCCTGGATACCTTACTACTTCAGTATAAACAATCCCAGGCCTTTAAGGCGGTGAAACAAAAAATGAATTATCACATTTCCCGAAAGCCTCGATCCTAAACCTTGCAGGGTTTGGGGTTCCCCAAAGGAAAGCCCAAATCCCCTCAATCCCCCCTTAATCCCCCACAGAATCATTGAGGAATTGTGCCAAATACCTTCGTCACGACGAACCCAAAAGATCCGATGCTGCTGCGACGGCAGGCCTCTTCGTGCAGGGAGCTGCAGGAAGCCTGGCGCATTCGAAGTTCTGGCTTATAGGCTTTAGGGCTTTGGTGTTTGGGGGTGGTCAATGGCAGGATGGCCTCCGGTTCAGTTTCCTGGGCTTGTGTTCAGGGCCTTTAGTATTCGGGCTTGGTTGAAGTTACGTTACAGGGCAGCTGTTGTGCTTACATAATCGTGTACGTACGGAAGCTAATATGTATGCATGTATGCATGCGCGCATATTTGATCCACTTGGTCCTTATAGCTAGCTAGTCGTCCACATACCTTTGTGCGTGTACATGAATAGCAATTTGTTACCTACTCAAACTTCTATATAGACACGCGCGCATCAGTAAACAACACCCAGTTTTAAGGGACCTCTATCACCACATAGAATCAAGCAAACCACTTATTAAAGCGCAAGGGCTTCAGGAAAACCTACTTTTAGAACACCCCGCTCCTTTCTAGAACCCCGTACCACCCCCTACAAAGGGGCCCTCAAAGGAAACCTATAAAAAGGGAGTCCCAATTTCAAGACCCGAATCAGCAGACGTGACGGCAGGCCTGAAGCTGAGAAGGCGTATTGAAGTCACCTCGGTCAAACAAGACGGCAGCCTAAGAGGAAATGTCTTTGAGGGCAACAGGCCATAAGGCCCAAAACCGAATCCCTAAGATATACATATGGGACCCACTTCGGGGGGTCTAAAATCTACAGTCCATAAATAAATAGATAATAAATATATATATATATATATATATGCATATTTATATGTATACACACATCCCATCAGCTGAAAACCCTGTGTTCTCAACCCTGCAGCAATCCTAGGGCTCGAGGGCTTGGGCCATAAGAAGTATGGAGCTCCGTGGTCAAACATGGCGGTTTAGGGTTGAGGGGTTTAGGGTTTACAAAAACAGAACGATGTTTATTTTGTGGTGAGGAGCTTGACAAGTGCTTTGTTTTAAACAGGACTCTTGAGGCTTCCAAAAGCGAATGAATGAACTCTACGACTACTGCTGCTTCTGTTACTTCTTCTCCAGCTTTCTCGGAGTATTCCTAAATTACGAAACAGGCTTACAAGGTTTGGCTGAAGCCAGTTCGGCTTAGCGTGTAAGGTGTCGTAGAGTCACAAACCACGTGGATGGTGTTGTCATGCAAGTGGCTGTGCTGTCTCCAACCTATCGTAGGGGCGTTCATAATTCAAGTAGGGTTGGGGTGTCTATGACCGCACAGAACTATTAGCGAATAGTTCAGACCTCTATACTCGACCAGGTACAGCTTCGGGTGAAGAGGCACCTAAAGAGAAACTAAATGGTTGGGATATCCCGTAATGGTCCCTTGAAGTACGCCGACGAAGTAAGGATGTCCACTCGAAGGTTTATGTTTGGGGGCTTTCCTAGTCCCTGATTCAAGCCCGAAACGAACGAACCAAATTCTTGAGACTGCTCAAGCAAAGCCGCCCAAAACGATGACATTCTTGTCTGCTTTCGTGGCCTGCGTCGCAAAGATGTATTCTAGTGTTCATGCAGTATTGCAGTATTAGTCGTGTTACAGGGGGCCTAAAAAAAAGCTGGCGTACCTACGCATCCCGATCCCTGTAGTCTTGAGGATCAGTTCATAGCACGAGCCGACAGATGTGAGGGTTTAGGGTGTGCGGCCGGACTTCATCGCCTGATGGATTCGGAACCTCGTCGCAGGCAAGTCCCAGCTGAGTAAATCTGAGAAAAGTAGGAACCTGAAAAAGAAACGTGGACCTACAACCCCAAAATATTGGGATTCATGTATAGAACCCTGGTAAAGACGCAAGGTTTCTTAATCAGGTGCCTATATTACGCCTAAAGGAATCATCACCTGGCCGTGCCATAGGTTCGAAAGCCAAACCAGAGGTCCATACTTTGTACGATAGAAACCCCAAACACGGAACCCTCAATACCAATCCTGAACCGTGAATCGTCAACCAGGTAACCCTGCAGCTTGCTCTTTCCTACACTGTCCGAGGCATTACTTGGCGGTCCCTTTGCTGTCCCGTTCTGTAGCCCATCTCTGGCAGATTGCCATCAGAGGATACAGACCCCTATATACATATACTAAAGTCTCTCCTCTCCCCCACCCACCNCCCCCCCCCCCCCCCCCCCCCCCCAGCCGTGCTCTAATTCTCACGGCCCCTTTTTCAACCTTGTAGTCTCTCCTCCTTGGCTCCTGGCTTCCTTAGTTGTTTCCTGTTTCCTTTCCGTCTTACTCCCTCCTCCCTCCTTCCTTCCTGAATTCGCTCCTCCTTCCGCCGCACCCCACCTCCTAAGACTCCGACACAAAAAGCAAACAAGCATGATCACCGAAGAATACCTAAAGGCGGCACGCCGAAACTCCATTCTCAAAACCAAACAAATGCTGTCCCAAAACCGTGCAAGCCCTACACCCCATCTGACATCGCCACACAAATGCTCCTGAGTCCTGCATAACTCTACCGAAATCCCTCTAAGCTAAACCCTAAACCTCAAAACCCCCCGACATTTTCGAAGCCCTTCTACAACTCTAGAGGCCCAGGTCCTGATTCAATATGTATTCAATTAATGGCTACAGATTACCCAAAGGCTCCATAGTAGTTCTTTTTTGGGATTACCTTATAGGATTCTGTATATGAACCCCAAAAAGGAACTACTATGGAGCCTCTAGGTAAGCCCCCATTGTGAGGCTTAGGGTTCCCCCCCCCCGCCTCGTGGAGAGCCTCGAACTCAAGAAGTCGGATCGCCTCCCCCTCCGCCATGCCGAAGTAGCCCCTGCTCTTGAGCTTTCATCATACAGGTATCAGGGGAATAAAGCACAAGAACCCCTGAACCCAGAAGTCTGAAGTCTTGAAAATAGAGCCTCTAGTAGAAGCCTAGAGGCCTAGAGACTCAGCCATAAGGCGAGTCCCCATGTAGCAGTTTCCGAAAATTTGGGGTACCTTATGCTGGAGTCCTTGTAAATAAGGATCCTACTATTTAAGGTACTATATGAGGGTGACTCAACCATGCATCAGTCCCTCACAACAAGCAAGCTGCTAGAGTCTCCAAAGACCCTCTTCTCGTGGGATTGGGGGATCCAGTAATTAGTGCAAACGGGCTAATGGGGCACTCAATCATTAGAATAGGGGTTTCGGTGATATATGCGGTTTGGGCGGGGCCTAAAACCCCTGGTGAGTCCCAAACCTGCGCACAAAGTTGGTCTTGAGTCGGGAACTTGTCACCTTCGTCCACACAATGGGCACCCGAATCCCTACCAAAAACAGTTTTCTAAATTTCCTTGCGGCGTCCTGTGACTACGGAAAACATTTGGAACCCGAATTGTTGATCCGGCGCCTCATCTCAGCCCAGACGTCCAAATGCGTGGACACCACGGTGAGGAGCTCCTCGGCTACGGGACGAAGTCTAGATAGGTTCAAAGACAGGGTTTGGGGTTTGTGACTTAGGGGTTTAGTGCCCAGCTTGGGGTATCACGGTTTGGGATGTAGGGTTTCGAGCTTAGGGTTCGCGGTTTAGGGTGGTTTCAGGGTTACTGCTTCCTGTGCTGCAAACTGTCGACCCATCGGAAGTGGCCGTGGGAAATGTGTGGGTCTTGATTCAAAATGGAGCGGGACAAGCCCAACAGCTGCGCCTGCCGTGTTTCTAATGCAGGGGCCTTAACAATTAGAATAGGGCTTCGCGGTATATCATACCAAAATTATAATAAGGAATCCGAAAACCCTATTCTAATTATCAAAGGCCCCTATAGTACACCGAAAAACTCCTGAGGCGAGCGACTCGTACTCGGGACCGGAACCCAAGCCCAACGAAGGATTGAAGTGGCCAAGCCCTATAGGGTTTCAGCTGCATTCAAAAAACGAAACCTGAGCTCTGAACCCTAAACGGTGATCCCTTCCCCTTCTCCGGCAGCCTCAGCCTCAAGCCTAAACCTGTTTTGCAGATTTTGCAGCTAAGTTTGTTAGGATGCAGCACCGGGGTCCTCTTCGAAGAAGAGGGCAGCACTCTTGCTAGTTTTAACTTGATGTGAAAGTAACATGACACAAGCTGCAAAGACTTCCTATAAACCCCCAACCCTAGGCCCGAAACCCCATCAGCCCTAAACCCTATGCCCAAACCCTGAAACCTCAGCCCTCAACCATGTACCGACTCCAGTAGTGCAAAGCACATTTTCGCTCCAATCTCGAGATCCTGGATGCCACACCTTGCCTAAACCCTATAAACCCTAAACCCTAAACCCTGCTTGATCCCCGAACCCCGAACCGCTGGGTTAGCTTAGGTTCTGAGTTCAGTTTGGGCTTCTAAACTCCATCCCAATGCTCAAAGCCCAATCACTGAAGCCCAAATGCAAAGCCGAAACCCTGAGACCCCGAACCCGAATCACCAAGATCCCGAACCCTGAAAATAAGAAGACTCAGAACCCTAACACCCTCGTTAGCAACATCCTTGTACAGCCCAGGTCAATTTCTACAAATCTGAACCCTAAACCCAACGACCCGGTCACAGTCCTTAAAGAACCCATAATCGGAAACACTGACCCCTTGACGTTCCCCTCCGTGGCGCATTGTTATGTCGGAGGCTGACAACAGCGGCCGTCCGGTTCTCATCCGCTCGGTTCCTGGAGCGTTTGAGAACTTTACGGTATCCTTCGCCCCGCGACGAGGGGCTTCGTGAGTGGGGTCGAGGGTGCAAGAAAGAGGTAAGAATAAGTAACAATAATCAAATTATAGTGCCTTTTTCAGAAATATGATCACCAAAACCCTATAAACCAAGGCCGGTGTTCAATACTATCCCCTTGCAGTCCCTCTAAAACTATACTAGGATATACCCCAGACTCCTTCAAATTATCAAGGTCCGTGCCGCAAACCCTATCGAGGCCTCGACCAACCTTACAAAACCGTCCTGCTGCAAAAACGTCTTGTAATCACTAAGGCCCATTAGACTTTTGGAGTGTTGCCTGCCTGTCCAGCATAACAGTGGTCACATGCTCCAGCGGATAGCGAGAGAGCACCTGAGCAAATGGGCACCAACTACGCAAGCGTGCGTTTATAAGGGTTCTTCAGGGCAGCAGCAACCACAACAGCTACAAGCCTCTGCGAAAGCCCAAGGCATCCCAAACCCTCGTGGCCGAGAACTTTACGATACAACAGACCCTCTGCCATGTCAATATAGAGCCTTTTGTAAGATTCATCTTGGGCTAACTTCGAAGACAAGCTCTGAGATCCGCCACGGCATTTCCACACATGAAGCCGGCGATGCCTGGGACTGTGGTGGGGGGTTTAGGCGTCAGGGGTTTAGGGTTCAGATTTTGTTCAGGACTTAGGGGCTTGAGCGGCTTGGGGTAGCTTTGAGGTATTCGGCTCGGGGCTTGGGCTGTGGGTTTTTGGGATCTGAAGTTTTGGGCTTTGAGTTAAGGCTTTAGGTGGACTTATAACCCAAGGGGGTTTGGGGTTCAGCTTCGAGAGTGCCACCGGGACCCTAACCACAAAAGCTCTATGAACCCCCAACCCTGCTGCACAAATTTCAAAGATGACCCGTGTGTTATATGTACTTTCTTGAAGATGGCCCGGCTCTTTGCTAAGTTCAATGTTTCAACCTTACAGTGATTATCCGTATGTTAATCAGAGATACCCACTACGACGACGAACACCTCTAACACCAGGATTCAAAATCATGGACCCTGCTTTGAGTGGGGCTCAGGGTTTGGGGTGGGTTTTCGGATCGGAGGCGCTCAGCTGTGCGGATCATCTACTCTTCAAGATCAGCTGCTGTGGCGGGCACGCTTGGAAGCCCTGGCCTCAGACTTCTCAGACCCAGACTTCACCATCTCCTGCAGCATGGCCAGGCAGTTTCGGTGTGTAGGGCTTGGTGACGTAATTCAAGAGAATCTTCTCGGCTCTGCGCACGTAGCGAGCCGGCAAGGGTCGCTTCAGGATCCAGTTCTCAACGATCTTCAGTTGACCAGAGACCATCTGCCCGTTGTTCGATGCTCGACACTTCGGGCTTGATGTTGATAAGAAGGGTGCCAGTAGTTTTCAGTTTTCACAAGGCGACTCCAAAGAAAGTCCATAAACACCCATTTAGAATAGAAACTACAACGGCACCAGGGTGCCACCGCAGCACTGAGGAAGCTAGTTCAGGGTATCTCTCCCAGACAGAAAGAAAAACGTTCCATCTTTGGTTTCCTATAGATCCTAAACAGAAGCCCCAAAAGGGAGTATGTGGGGTTTTGGTTCGCATACACTCTCCCACTCCCTTTCTACTGGCCCTGTGCCTTGGGGGCCTTCTTGGCTATGTGCACTAGCCACCATTCTCAAAGTGCTACGGGGTCTACTGCAGGGGCCTTAATAATTAGAATCGGGTTTTGGGGCCCATTATACTATAGGTATAATAAGGAACCCCCAGAATAGTGTTGGCAGTTCTTTAGGCCCCGATAAAATGGGTTCGACCGAGCAAGGTGTGGAACCGACCCCATGTCAAACCATACTTCGTCATCCTCGATGAAAGCTTTCCCAGAGACTACAACACCTTCGCTTTGGTGTCGCATGCTTGACCATTTCAAGAATCCACCGAACAGCCAAAAGGCTACTATCGAGGCCTTAGGTAGAAAAAAATGTAGGGTATATCGCGGCAGAATCACATTAAGGGAGCCGGCGGCCCTAAGGCCGTAGGGAATAGTATTCAGACTTCTCCCAGAGAGCCCAAAACCCTAGCTTAAGAAATACACCTTCAACCATCATAAGAAGCCCTGCCTGTAGAGTATCAAAATATATGCATTAACTATATGGTATTGACTCCTCCGGGAACCCCATGATGTGCAAGCCAGTTGGCCACTTCGAAACGCAGGCGAGTAGACGCCTGGGTGAGGCTGAAACGTGGCGGTTGGGGTTTGGAGTGGAGCATACTGCAGTATCGTTAGTCAGAGTTTCGCGCTTGCGGTTTAGGGTCTTAATTATAAGTCTTGTCGCTAATGTATAGCTACGGATTTTTGAGTTGATGGCTGACTTATGAGTGAAATGCATTGGTATCAGAACTGAGGGCTCAACAGTCACGGGGAGTGATAAATCCTAAGGGAAACCATGAGAAGTCTGGCGGAGAGGGGGACATGAAATACCGAGCATTGTCCTGTTTCAGTATGTGTCTCGCACATAATCCGGAACTCTCAACATGGAAACCCGAATAGTGCCAAACATGTGCATAGCCGCATGCTGCGTAGACATCTTTGTCTTTGAGATCTTCTTTCTGTCTCCATGTCGTCCATGATGCGGACCCGAACTTAGGGCACAGGGCTTATCGTACATCATCTACTAGAAACTTCAAGGCCGAACCTCAAGTGCCGTGCCTGCTAAGTACAGGTATACGTCACACATGATTCGAACAGGGCTCTGGGGTATAGCAATTTTCATTGAGGATGGACGATGCATGCAGAAATGCTGTGCGCTTGACGGCTTGGTCAGGGCTCGAGCAGTTTTTCCTTGGGGCCCTTGCCCTCACGGTAGCCCAAGTGGGAAAGATGCTTGAGGAGGACAGCGCCGTCCTGGCCGCAAGTATATTGGTACGCCGCAGCGGGTACCATTACTGCTGATTCAGGGCCAAAGGGCTAGAAAGCTTTGTCACAACACAGGACCTCGAAACGAAACTCGCGCTCCAAGTGTTGCGCGCCAGCGTCAAACCAAGCAACCTTAAAGGGGGGCCTGCTGAACTACAGTAACTACAGTATGGTAACACGCTGTCAGGGAGCGCCTGGTGTTATCAGAAGCTCAGGCTCCTGTAATCATACTAAGAACAGTAGCTAATCATAAAAAACAATAATAAGAATAATAATCATAGTCACAACACTAGGACTAATCACAATAGCAACAGAAATAATAATAGAAATATCTCAAGCTGGTCCGCTGCAGGAGTCCTCCCTTGTCTTGGCGGGACCCAAAGCGACCCCCGTGCTGTCGAAAAGCTGCCTGCCAGGGTACCCTCAAATAGGGGTATATGGTCCCAAATAAGGGGCACTTAGGGTCTAATAGAGGGTGGATGGAGGGTCTAGGTGGATAGCCGCCAAGGCTTGGGGACGCGAATTTCAGATTCGTCACGCGCCACGCTTCCCCCTACATTTCTGAATCCAAGCCAAACTTGGGCCTCAAACGCGAAACGCTAGTCCCGGAGTCTGTAGACCCTGCACAGGGGGGCACCGACAGGCGTTAGTGAGGGAGGTACAGTTGACCACCCACGACATTCAACTAGACCAGGAAGCATGAGTGGGGACTTTTGCTTGTGTTGTAAGATCCGAACCATATAGAGTTGAGAAACGAACGAAAGAACCACATCGGAGGGTAGAAGCAGGGTGTGCGACGCTCTTTGTTTGTTGCTCAGGGCTTGGGGCTGAAGTTGACCAACTAAGCCCTCCGAAAAGGCCTGCGACCAGCCGCAAGCCTCAGTATCCTAAAGAACCTAAACTCAGAAATCTGAAAAAAACCTACAGCCTGCAAGGACCCTAATTACATCCAAAACCTAAACCCTAAACTCTTAAAAATCGATCTGTAATCCAAAACCCAAAGCCCTAGACCCTATAAGCCCTACATCCTAAACCCCTAAGCTCGTAAACCCCTACACCGCGAAAACCTGATCCCCAGCCATCCCTCCACCCTAGCACCCTAGTGCCGTTGTAAGGAACACTAAACCCCTCCTTGCTGCAGCATAGGGCCCAAAGCAATCAAAACACACACCCGTGTACCTTACAGGAACCCTTGCAGAAACCGAGAAACCTTCTTATAGTTCAACACACACACACACAGAGACGCATATATATATATAAGTACATATATATATATATACATAGACAGATAGAACCAACATCCTTGATATCAGAAAGATATGGTAGAGCTTAGAGAGCCTCGACATCGCCTCGACGAGTGACGCTGCGTCGGCCGCATCAGGAGGAGATCCGACCTGATTTTGATTCTAAGGGCTCTGTCAGGGTTCTGATCACAATTCTTAAAGGGTTCTATCAGTGTTATCTGAGGGTTCTCTAAGAGCTCTATACGGGTTCTATAAGGGTTTTATCAGGGTTCTCTATGTTCTGATTAGGATTCGATGAATAAGGTTGCCATAAGTGTCCGATTGCGGCTTCAAAGGGCCTATCGTTTGAGGGTAAAGGGCTCAGGGCTTAGGGTTCCTATAAGGGTCCTGTAGAGGTTCTGTAAAGGTACGTACTTCAGGAATCCCAGAGAGGCCTTGATTCTTGTTGTTGACGTGTATGTCTTCGGGCTGTTAGGGTCTTTAGGGTTCTGGGATGTGGGGAGATCAGCCAATATTGGCGGAAGCAAACACTCAATAGCTACCAGATCTTAATAAGGAAATCATACTAAAGCAACCGCCCACATGTAGGCTTTATATGTTTCATAAGGAAATCATGGTAAGGAACCCCAAAAACATAGGCTTTCTAGGGTTCAGCTAGGCGCAAGCTTCGTGGGCTGGTTGAGGCTTGCTGCAGCCGAAGGACCTTCTTGGGAGTGAGCCCGCCATCCTTCGCCGACCACCTGCATGTTCGCGGAGTATGGGTGGAGTTTAGGATTTGGGGCCCAATTAGGGAGTTTACGATCTATGATGTTTTGGGTTTAGGCTGTTGAGGGTTACAGGTTCAGGTGCAGGGGTCGAAGGCTCAGGCTCACGCTACCGTAGACGCGGGTGACCCGAACCGATCCACACCCTTGGAACAAGTCCTAGTGCACCGAAACCGATTTCATCAATGCGTTCCGGAGCTTGGTACGAGTCAAAACTTCAGGCCTAGCGTTTGGGGTTTAGCCAATGACAAACAGCAAGTCCCTGAGCCCTCAGCCCTCGACCCCAATGCCTCAAACACTGCATTCCGAGGCCTGACTCGCCAAACCCTAGGGTTCAAAAACCTAGATCTGGACTCGACAAGGTCTCCAAACTTCCTAAATGCCTCAACCATTACGACGCACCCGAAGCAGTCTCTGTGTGTGTATGTGTGTAGATGTATATGTATATATGTACGTGTATGAAACATTAATTGTTCACATATTTATTTATTTGTTTATTTACTTCTACATATCTATGTGCCCGGTACGAATTAATTAGGCTTTACGGTTTTAGTTATTGGGTGCTTCATGGCTTTCTGGTTCAAGCGTTCTCTGTCCTCCAACTTACACCCTCAACCAAACTAGACACTCAGGCTTGAGGCACCCTGTTGCCCTTTCCCGAGCGTTTATGATCACAGGCAGGATAGTAGTGTCTGAAGTATACTAGGGCAGTTGGGGGGGTCTATTAGTATTTTTGCTAGTATCATTATATTTGTAGTAAGTACTCTTCTTTATGATTGTCCTTGTTTATATTACTACTAGTATTATGAGTAGCAGTAGTAGTAGTAGTAGTAGCAGCAGTCGTAGTTGTGTTACGTAGTTAGTGGTATGACGACTATCTTTATTGCTGCAGGGATTTGGGCTTTACCCAGTCGACAGCCCCAAGCTTCGCCTTCCACTCTCGCCGAGGCCGTCCGGTATTCCAACCTCCTGCAAGGGGTTTAGGGTTTAGGTTAGGGTTTAGGGTTTAGGGTTTAGGGTTTAGGGCTTTATGGGGCGCAAAAGGGTGTGCATAGGATTAAGGGTTTTAACAATGCTGTTTACACGGGTCTGGTATGGCTATACAGAGAGAGAGAGAGAGGCTTTCCTTGCTCGAAAAGCCGCTTTCCTCCGATAGCCGTGGAACTCAGCGTTACGGTTCGTGTGCTAACCACTGTTATTATTTGTTGTTATTATGTATGTACTGCTTTTTATTGTTATCGTTTCTATGTAGTTATCATGCATATTACGAATCTTATTCACCAACCCTTAAACGACGCAAGCCCCATACCCCACAACCATGCAGTCAAAGGTTTCAATGAATCGGCAACATGATGTAAATTTTGAAGTTTTTATCACAGCATCCCGAAGCGGGCTAAGGGGCTTGGATTTTTCGGGTTCTCTCCGGAATCTGATTCTCGTGAAAGGCACCTTCCGCAACTCAGGGGCAAGTGGAGCTCTCTGGGTTGAACTGCTTGCAAGATCCTTACTGATGTAGGATAGAGAACCACCCAGATCCCAAAGTAGTTATAACCCTGAACCCGAAACAGTAATCATCAACCTACTTCTACTACCAAGTTACCAAACGGAGATCCAGGATCGTTAGAGTGCTGACCGCAGGGGAGTCTCATGTTCCCTGAGATAAAGACTGAAACCCGAATCCCAAAACCGAACTCAGGAGATCGCAAGGGGCTTGGTTGGGTTTGGGGGTGTAGGGACCCTAAACCCTGAAGTGTCGGGTTCGTTCAAGATTTTCAGTGTTTGGCCATTGGGCCGGGTTTGGGGGTCTATCCCTGGAGAGAAAGACTTTCGTAGACCTGATCTACTGATGCCTGGAGCGCGATGACGTCGGCATCCAACTTCTCAATGGCCTTGCCAGCTTGATGCTGTTGGCTTTCGTAGAAATAGCTTACCAAGGGTGAGGCTGCGGCTGTTGGGGAAACAGAAAGGATCCACCTTTTAGCCGGAAAGGGGCCCGTTGGCCCGCAGATCCCAAGTAGTAGGATCGTTGCCGTAAGGATCCCAAAGCATCCGGAACTCTGTATCAAGCGCTGCACCCTACATCCTAAACTCTTACAACCTGTCAACCTGAAGATCCTGAAATCTTAAAGGCCAGAGGGTCCATATACACTAGCTATGGAATTAGGCCCCAAAAAAACCATCCCTATTTTGGTTTTGGGGACCTAATTCCGTAATGGTAGTGTAGGTGGGACCCTCTGGGAGCCTTGAAGCCCTAAGCCCTGATACCGAAGCCGCGAACCCCTAAACCCTAAGCCCTGAAACCGCTAAACCCCGATATCCCCAAACCCTGATATCCCGAAACACCCCAGACACCCTACCCCTTAAGCCCTGATCCCTAAACCCCCTGAAATCCCTAAACTCTGAAATCCCTACACTTCCTAAAACCCTAGCCTCCTAAACCCTAACCTGAAGTCCTGAATCCTGGCCCCTCTGAAATCCCTAAACTTGAATCCTGAAACCCAGACCCTAAGCCCTAAACCCTAATCCCTAAAACCCTAAACCCTGAAACCCCAATCCCTAATCCCTAAACCCTAAACCCGAAACCCAGACCCCGAAGCTCACCGAATTGCTTCCGCGCCTCCAGGATGCGAGCCATACTCCTTTTTTGGGAGTTTCCTAAGGATTCCTTTAAAGCGTTACTATAGGGGTACTATAATGCTTCCTTTACGGGGCTCTATAAGGGTTTTAGAGTTTCCGAAAATTTAGGGTACCTGTACTTGTTTTTGTTTTTGGGGGGGGGGTCCTTATAGTAAGGATCCTAGTATGTGGGGTACTATGTTAGGGTCCCCTATCTGTCGGAAACTCCCATACAAGGGGGCCGTAAGGACTGGAATGGGGTTCGTTTGACCGTTCCTTAAGGGGTTTAGGGCCGGGTTACTACTCAGGAGACCACATTACAAGTAGCAGGGCCCTAAGTACATGATGGATGAGTCTATACAGCATGTTCGCATCAAGTTTAGGGTTTAGAGCATAGGGTTCCTTTGAGCGTTCCTTTGAACAGGGTTACTATGAGGGGCACTACAAGGGTTGAATATAGGGGCCCCTTAAGGATTACAATAGGCTTCCTTTAAGAGTCCTGAAAAAAGAATTCATTAGTATGAGAAGTACTATAAGGGCTTAAGATAGGGGCGATTCGAGGAGGGCTCCTTTAAGGGTTCCTTTAAAAGGAATACTGTAAGAGATACTATGCAGGTTAAATCTAGGGGCCTTAAACTTAGCTAGGTTGTTAGCCAAGGCTCAGCAGGGTGTAGTTCACTATCTGACGATAATTGCTATTCATAAGAACGCTTTAGCGTCTCGTTCCTTGGTCCGTAGTTTTGTTCTGAAGCGTTCAGGCTTCAGAATGTGAGGCCGATTTTTTTCGGACTCTCGTGATGATTCTTAGGGTTGAGGGTTAGGGTTTAGGGTTTGGGGATGTTTAGGGTTTAGGGTCTTGACTATGGGCTGTCTGACATGGATGGAACGAGGTTGGGGGGCACTTCGGCATTTGTTGCATAGGGGCTTGCTTCATGGGGGGTTCAGGTCGTAAAGAGCTTAGAGTTGACAGTGATTCTCTGGCAAGAGTGTGGCAGCCAACACCCCAAGTAGACGCAAAGGCTTTAAATCCTGACCCGAAAATCCCTAAAATGCACAAAACCGGAAAACCCAACATGCTAAAGCCGTAAAATCCTTATCCCTGAACCCCAAACCCCAAATTCCTAATATCTAAACACTAGTTCCTTCAGCCCCCTCTCGAGCCTGTGGGGCGTATGTAGTGACTTGCGACGCCATGGTAAGGGTTTAGGAGTTTCGGGTCTAGGGTTTAGGGGTTTAGGGGTTTAGGGTTTAGGTTTAGGGTTTAAGGGTTTAGGGTGTAGGGGTATAGGGTTTAGGGTTTAGGGTTTAGGTTTGCCTTAACTTCTGTAGTCTCCGCCCCAATATCCCAGAGGAACGCTAGATAGACACTCAGGAAAACCTCTATACAAGCCCTTAGAGAACTGGAGTAGGCCGGTAGGTTCCGATTCCGACTAGGTTCCAATTAAGCACCTAGTATAGATTTGTTAGCGACCCCGACAAAAAAAGCCTGTAATTTCTGATAAACCCCACACTCTAGAATCCTGAAAAAACTCTGACAGCCAGGCGACGGCTTCATCCGGCAGTCCCTATGAAAGTGGACGTTGAAAGAGACCAACCTTGGGAGCTTTGGACGGTGGGCCTCAAAAGCTTTATATAGGGGCCTTAATCACTAGGATAAGGTTTTGGGGCCCATTATACTATAAGTATAATAACGAACCCCCAAAATAGTACAGGTAATTATTTAGGCTCCTATAAAGAGTCCTGGGTTTACGGGCTTGGGGGCTAGAGTTACTGGGTCTGAGGCTTGCCAAGTTGGAGATGAAGACATGAAGACTCCGTGGTTTATCGTTTTCGGCTTGGGGCTAAATTGCAAAATGACGTATTTACAGATCAAAGGTTGCAGTCTTCGGACGTTGCGATGCTTGGTGGAGACAGCGGAGACTTGGTGTTCGCAGGCTTTCTACCCAGACCCCCGGGAGGATCTAGAAAGTAGATCCCCTAATTTGGGACCCTATACTACTAAGGGTACTTTATAGGAACCCCCATATTAAGGGATCTACTTTTTGGATCCTCCCGGGGGTCTGGGAGGAGAAGCGTGGAGCTATCTGCTTCTGGAATCAGAGCTTCGGGCTTCGCGTCAACTTATCTAGCACCTTTTTTAACATCTACTATAGGGGCCTTAATAATTACCTATACTATTTTGGGGGTTCCTTATTATTTGTAATAGTAGTATAATAAGGCCCCTATATTACAAGATTCAAAGCCCAGAAGAAGCAACTGGAAGCCGGGCTCCAGCCGGGCGCCCGCACCGAAGGCTGCGTCCACCACGCCGCGAAGGCAATGCGAGGTTATGGGCAGCGGCGGACGAGGAGGCCTTTGCCCAGACCCCCGGGAGGATCCAAAAAGTAGATCCCTTCATGGCGGTTCCTATAGAGTACTCTTAGTAGTATAGGGTCCCAAATTAGGGGGTCTACTTTCTAGATCCTCCCGGGGGTCTGGGTTGGCACTGCAGCGAGAAGGCTTACAGCAGGGTTTAGGGTTTGGGGCTCTTGGGGCTCTTAGGGGGTTTTCGGGGTTTAGGGTTCAGGGGGTTTAGGGTTGGGGTGTAGTTTAGGATCCGCTTAAAAGCGTGTTTAGGATCCGCTTAAAAGCGTGTTCTCAGATGCTGATACTGTGTGGAGATGGAAAATTTAGGGTTCAAGGGGTTCGGCTGGTTCTGAAACAGCCGCGCTTGAAGTAACACCAGCCAGCCGTGATGTGTTTTTGCATATTTGCATGTCGGGCCGCTGCTCCTCCTGCTGTTTGCTGATGTGTTTTTATAGATGCTCTCAGTCTGTACCAGGATTGCCAGGACATGGTTCGCGTGCATTTACGCAACGTCGCAGTGGAAACGGCGTCGGGCACGGAGAATGACCAATCATTAGAATGGGGTTACGGGGTGTTTTATGGCAGGAGGAGCCCTAAGGAATTCGAAAAACAAAACCAAAACGACGGCTTCTACCTACCACCACCGCCAGCCTGATCCTTCATAGTACTCTGAACTGTCTGCTTTCCAAACGAAGCAGCCTGATCTCTACTGCCCAAGAGTTCAAAGTAACAAAGCATCATTGCCTCAACAGCCGATTCAAGCCTCCAACCCCTCTGACAAATGATGGTCGGTATACATATCCCACTACTAGAGCTAAGCCCGAAACCCTGAACCCCAAACTCCGAGCCCCAAACCCCAAGCCCAAAACCCTATCCCGAACGCCGCCATGTGCTGCGTTTCGCGCCTGCGCCTCTTCATACGCCTGTATCTTTGCCTGCCGGACAAACAGACAAAACCCCGGTTACTGCGGGGTTAGGGTTCTATAAAGGTTTTATGTAAAGGTTCTACTAGGGCTCTATAAGGATTCTAGATCAGTTCTGCAAGGCTTCTATGAAGATCAAGAGTTCTATGGAAGTTTTACTAAGGGTTTTACAAAGGATTCCATGTTCTGCCGGAATCATTAGTGGGTTCAGGCTCCAGGGCTAGTCTATGAAGAGTTCAGAGTTTAAGGTTGATGCAGACCTCTCAGTTAAAAAAGCCCAGTCGGCCCGTGTAGGAGCGTTAATAAGTAGAATAGGGTTTTGGGGCCCATTATACTATAACTATAATAAGGAACCCCCACAATAATTTTGGTAATTATTGAGGCCCCTAGATTATTCAGATTCATCAGGGGTCATCCCTGGAAGTCTTGGCTGTCGGTTTATCAGAGGATCTTGTTTAGAGTTCAAGAACAGTCGTTTCGGGGGTTCTGGGATGAAGCGCTACTTCAAGTTGTGTGGGGTTGCTACAGTGCCGGCTGCATGTGACTGTGGGTGACATGGGCTTGCAACGAGGTAAACTTGTTGGGTGACAGTGAGCTTGAGGAAAAAACCGTGTCAGTATAGTATAGGACTTTCACAGATTGCACAGGGCCACTGACACGTCTACTCTGGGATACTAACTCGGACGTAGTAAAGTGTGATGCGGCAGCAGACGTGCTTACTAGCTTCCAGCATGCTCTACGCTGGCCGAAGTAATCCTGAAGCTCCAAAGATTCTTTTGATGTGTAGGAACTGCAACAACAAGCAGATTTTCTGCGCCCAAGCTGAGTGAAGCATTGTGCCCACGACATAAAATCCTAAGCAATCCCAGCATCCAACCTGTCTGCTCGGGTCCTGATCCACGCCCTCTCTCAACCACCTGGCTCAGCTTACAGAGTAGGGCTTCGTATCCCAAGTAAATACACGATCAAGATAGGACATGAAAGAGCATTCTAGTTACGCATTCAACAACATCACTTTAATCAGCACCCATGTCGTCGAAACCATGATCATCACCAGCATCAGCACCAACGTCGTCATCGTCCCCGCTCTCAACGACTTGTTCTAGAACCCCCGTGTCAACAAAGGCTTCGCCGGTGCTTGCCATGTTGATCATCATCAGCATGATGGTCATCATCATGGTGATCAACATCATCATCACCGTCATCATCATCTTCATGATCATCACGAGCATTATCACCATGAATATAATGCAAAAAGCGTATTTCGCAGTAAACATGCTCTGATTCTTCGCCATGTTCCACCCTGACGATGAGCGCGGCAATGGCTCCACTCAGCGTGTTACAAACCAGCAAGCAACATTGCAAGTTACAGCAGCAACAACAACAATCCATTGAAGCCGCAGACGCTGAAACCACATGCTGCTGCTGTTGTTGTTGTCGCAGTTGTGGTTGTACGTATAGTTGTTGCTGTTGCTGTTGCTGTTGCTGTTGCTGTTGCTGTTGCTGTTGCTGCTGCTGTTGCTGTTGCTGTTGCTACTGCTGTGGCTGTTGCTGTTGCTGTTGCTGTTGCGGTTGTTGTTGTTGTTGCTGTTGCTGTTGCTGTTGCTGTTGCTGTTGCTGTTGCTGTTGCTGTTGCTGTTGTTGTTGTTGATGTTGTTGATGTTACGTACTACCTACTTCTAGCTTCTTAGTACTGCTGGCCGACAAACCCTTACTACGAGTAATACTTACTACTAAGCGACCGACCTCGGTACATCGCCACGGTCCTCACACCTGGGGGGACGGAGTCCGCGGGCATTTAGGGTTGGGGCTGTGCGGGACTTAAGTCTTGGAACTGAAACTTGTTGAGATGTGTTTTCAGGGCTTGATTTGGCGGCTGTCGGCTGACGGCTGCTAGGGATTGAATCGCGGTTTTCCATATACTATGTTACTATACGGTCTATCAGACCCTAAAGCCAAAAGCCACGAGCATCAATACAACGACCTGGATAATTGTCTGCCTTCCTTGGTCTTCCAGTAGTACCACTTGATACTATCCTTCAAGGCTTAGACGGAGCCCCCGACAAAAAATGGTACAAGGGTACTACTGGAGAACCTTGACGCCCTAAGACCCTACACCATCCAAAACACTATTCTGGTCTTAGCAAAACGATTACAGTACGGAAACCTCCTGGTATATATTCAGGCACCTATATAGTTTTACCCTTCTACAAGCACTTATAGAGAATCCGTATAAAGCCGAGAGGTCAAAAACAAATCGTTGGAAAGCCAAAAAAAGGGCCAATAAACCACTAAACTCCCTAACAACCTCGGCTCAAGAAAGCGCGGAAGTCACTAAGCTCCCGCCTGACGCGTCGACGCCGTCGAAACTCCAGCGCTGTGGCGGTGGCCGCAGCCAGTGGCGCCAAGGAACGGGCCATGTTCAAGTTGGGGTTTAGGGTTTAGGGCTTGAGGATTAGTGTTGCTGGTCTCCGCCCTTTTGCTATGATTAGCATCATTATGATCCTTATTACGATGACTGTATTGTTTACACCAATAGCTCTCATCGGTACTACTAATTGTCAGTGCTGGTACTATGCTGCAAGGTTTGAGCTTTGAATCCGCACTATCGGGTTTTAAAGTGTACATTAAGGGCTCACGGCCTAGAGGGCTTGAGGTTTGGAGTATTTTGCAGGGGCTTACTATCATGATTTCCTACTATCAGCCCATAAAACAGTAGGCTTTTTGACAGGGGTTTGGAGTTTCAACAAGGGCTGCTCGCCGAAACCTTACACAACAGATCCGTGGAGCAACTTTGGCGCAGAAGGCGTGCAAACACACCCTGACTGCACACTGACCCGCGATACGGAAACTTGGAAAGAGGACAACTTCTCTACTGCGCTGACCCCACACCAGGGCCCCTTTCTTGAACTGAGCACTACCGTTGCGTTTTCTTGAGTTTCGGCGCTCTGGGTTGAGATGTTCGGTTCGAAGTCTTCGTGGCCAGCTGATGAGTACCGAAGGTCTGGGGTGCGGACACAGACAGGGCCTCTCTGACTCTCTCTCTCTCTCTCCCTTTCCCTTTCTCTCCACACATACATACATATATATATATACATGTATGTATTAACTACACATGTCAATCATTACGTAGAGAGAGGGGAAAGGCAACTCACATATGATTATCATATAGATACAGAAATAGCTATACATACAGACGTACATGAATGCATACATACATACGCATGTCAGCATGTATGCAAGTATGCATGTATGCATGTATGCATTCATGTATGTATATGTATGTATGTATGTATGTATGTATGTATATGACTATGTATGTGTGTATGTATGCCTTGAGCCCTCCAAACATCTCTGCTAGAGCTCGAAGCCCCGAACCCAGACGTCAGCATGTCACCAATGTCGAGTCGAATGAATCCACAGGAATCCCGGGATCCATATTGGCATGAGCACGATCCGCAGAATGTAGCACCGCTCGAAGTTAAAGTCATGGCAGAAACACTGCGGTGAATCCTCACCGAACCAGCACTGGAGAACAAGACAAAGGACATATCTAATCAGTCACGGACAGAAGTGGCAGCGGCAGGTCAGCATCAAACAAACAACCTCGCAACCTGAGGCCTATTATTCAACCCTAGTAACCGGACGTTGGGAGCCATGGAACCTGAGCGCAAGACACGAGCTCTGTGCACAGAAGCCGGGCATCTGCCCCGCAAGCCACCAACAGTTCCAGGACCTTCCCGGGACAGACCCTGCATAGTAGGAGTCTGCAGAACCTTGACTGTATACGTTACTGTGCCAGGAGCCGTAATAAAGCCCTATGGCGTATGATCTTTACGCTAAGGATTACTACGTTTAAGGACCCTTTGCTGAAACAACAAGCATAACAGTCTCAGCAATTTTGTACAGAAGACGAAGCAACAACTCATTAAGGCCTGATCTAAGTCACCCCTGTTTCTCCGAAACTCTCCAGATCAAGGACCTTCGGCAGCGGGTTCTTCCTGTAGCAGAAACGGCTCTATTCCGAATCTAGCGAAGGAGGCAAAGCCAAGAAGTTGTGAGTTTCGGGTTTACATGCATTTGGGGCTTTTAGGGTTCAGGTGTTGGTGTGTTTAGGAATGTAGGGTTCGGGGTTTGATAACCTTCAGGCCAGCTTGAGCGAGTTTCGAGCTTTTTTTTCGGTAAGCCGGTACCTATCGGATCCTGAGGGATTTTCCGGGGTTTAAAGTTTAGGGCGTCTAGGGTTTAGGGTTAAAGTTGTTAAAAGCTGTAGGCGTTGAAGATTTGGAGTTTGGGGTGCTACAAGTAGCGGGCTTTTGGTGGTTCTGGGTGACAGTGAGAGCCCAATCCTCAGGCACATCGGGCCCGTCCGCTTTGTCTCAGTTTGGGTTTGAACTCAACTGGATGCGGGACCCAAGCCTAGATTTCTGTTGTGACAGCGTGAGAGCTTTGCGTCGTTGGCATGACGGTTAGGGTTTTAAGTTTCGGGCTTAGGGTCTATAGGGCTTAGGTCCGGGATTTAGAGAAGATCAGAGAAACGGTAAACGAACACTAAGCCATTGAAGCGCGAAGTTGCAATGTCGGCATTTTCCTCATTAGGAACACCTGTTGCTCGCACGCAAGACCGCGAGACAGAGGAAATGGTGACCAGATAAACAAGAATATCTACAAACAAGACTCGCTCAGAATCTACTTGTCAAGTCTTTCAAAAACCTCAACCGGGAAATTGCAGAAAAAGGCAACCGCCTTAAAGAACAACCCGCCCTGCCTCGTTCTCGTTCAAGTACCTGTTGCCATACCGGTTGTGCCTGGGTTGGTTCAGAGATGTTTAGAGCATCTTTAAGGGGAGCCATGCAACGAACCACAAAAATGCTGCATTGAACGCCAATACACGAGCTTCAATGACGGAACACGGTTTTGGGGGTAGCCTGAGACATCAACATTTCTGCGCCCAGCATGGGTGAGACAATGGTCAGCAATTTTCATTGCTCCCTATGCAGCAGCGCCACCTTGTCGAACAATAATGCGATGTTGGGAACCATGTTATCTCCCAATATGCCTTTGCAACTGCCATCCTTCAGGAAATTTCTGCAGGCTTGATTGCTGATCTCCACTTCGGAATAGTCACTGAGTCTGAGCAATGAATCAAGGTCTGCCACAGTAACCTTTTCCTCCTTCCATGCCAGCGGCTTAAGCAAGTCGTAGAAGATCGTGAACTCCTCCTGCTGGCAATGTCCACCTTGATGATGCTTTGTTGTGCTTCCTTCATGCCGCTCGCAAGCATGCGGTCGAACACGGGAGAAGCCAGGCGAAGTAAATGGGAGCTTGCAGGCAAAGACTCGGAGTCCGCGAATTCCAACAGCAAGTCGTTGAAGTCGGTGACCTCCACAGCTTGTGCAACGCCAGCAGACATGGAGGAAGAGCAAAGAGAGAAGAGAGACACTCCTGCTTGCTTGAGCCGAACCTTCTTGTTCAAGCATGTCTACCTAAGGCCTACAAGGCCTTGAAGCCTCGGAACCCTTACCTGCAAGATACAAAACACAAAACCGAACCATGGACCCCTTCACAGATTTCATGTTGAAATCCTGACGCGATTCGAGCAAAAGTAGAATGTACCAGTGCGACTTCGAGGGTATTTGGATTGCGGATAAGGGACTTCCAACTGAGGGCTGAGAGCTCTAGCTTTCGTGGGGTTATTATTTATGAATCAATATGGGGGCCTAATTTTTGGAATAGGCTTTGGGGGGGGGGGGTATATTACGGTATTACACTATAGCCAAAGTAAGGAACCCCCCGAAATAGCATTGGTAAAAAATTGAGGCGCCTATATTGGGTGTTCATGGGGTTGAGGGTTTAGGGTACTACAATGAGCTCAGGTCTACTACTGTCCTTTGACCTCATCTGGACTCCACTAAAGATTTCCTGAAGGTACCTGCGCAGAAGAAGAGTTCACTTCAACAAGGACTGCACAAAGGAAGCTGTGGTTCCTGTTGGAAGTGTGCCGTGAGGGTTCATAATATACATATGCAGTTGATACTCTGGTCCGGAAAGAGCTCTGATACAGGTACGTTAGTGCTCGTTAGTGCTGCAATATGTCATGCTATGCAGGTACGCAGACCCTGTCGGTTACTAAACCTTGAACCGACAAACCTTGCTTCATTGTCACCAGTGTCTTACACGCAGAACTCAACATAAGGTCACGACACATAAAACTTTCGCGGCTGGGCTTTGGGTCGATATAGGCCCAGAGTTCAAGGTTTACAGTTTACGTCATATAAATAATATGCCGCTACCGGCAACTTCCCATGAGCCATCAAGGAAGTCTCAAGCCCGAGAAGCCATTATTCAAGCTCCAGCATTAAGCCCTGCCACCTAAAGCAGAAACTCGAAAGACTAAACGGTCAAACCCATATACGATCTAAGCCCCCGACTCAAAGCCCAAATCCTGCATCCCAGCCGAAGCCCAAATCCTAAACCCCAAAATTCAAACCCCGAATCCAGAAGGCCATCTCAAACAAGAAAAACGATCCACAAGCCCAAACCCCCTAAACCCCAACTCCTCAACCGCCGTAAACCCCACAACCTAATATAGGGGCCTTACTATATTGCCTATACTACTTTCGGGGTTCCTTATTGTAATTATGGTATAATGGGCCCCAAAACCCAATTCTAGTTATTAAGGCTCCTATATCATAGTATATTATAGATCCCTTATATTAACCCTTATAGACCCCCTTTAAAGGAACCCTATTCTAGCTATTACGGCCCCTACAACTTACATCCACAGGGCCCGAGCTTCCGAAACAGGAAGTCCAGACCAACGAGATCGGCGCCTCGTGAACTGGAGGATCTAGCGCAGCTGTAGGGGGCCTTTAGACGGGTTAGGGTTTAGGGCTTTAGGGGTTAGGGTTTATAGAAATTGTATAGTTTTGACCGAAAGTTTTGACCGGGTTTTGTTTTTGCTTTGCAATTTTGAGTCTGGAGGGTTTGGGCTGGGCTGGGCCGGGCGGGCTGGGAGGGGCTGGAATGGGGCTGGGTTTTTTGCCACACATTTAATGAAAAGTCAGCTTGGGGGTGCTGGGAGGGGCTGTGGGCTGTGGGGCTTGGATATTGGCTTGGAATTGGGCTGGGATCTCTTCCCACACATTTAATGAAAATTCGAAACTAATGAAAATGCAACTCAAAGCGACATTCACACAATTTCTATTTATCCTGCTCTTGAGGGTTTAGGGTTTAGGGGTTTAGGGGTTTAGGGTTTAGGTTTGAACCCTCCAAGATCGCAAGCCCCCCAATATCCTCAACCAAGTAGGATGAAGGGATCTCATAAACCCTTAACCCTAAACCCTTTATACACCGCAAAACCCTACACCCTTTAGAAACCCTAAACCTTTTACAAACCGTAAACCCTAAATCCTTTATAAACCCGAAACCCTAAACCCTTTGTAAACTCGAAACCCTAAACCCTTTACAAACCGTAAACCCTAAACCCTTTATAAACCCTAAACCCTAAACCCCTTATAAACCCTAAGCCCTGCACCCTTTGTAAACCCTAAACCCTAATTAAACCCTTTATAAACCCTAAACCCTAAATAAACCCTAAGCCCTAAATAAACCCTAAACCAAACCCCACAGGTGGCTCAACATCTGCCTAAGTCGCGCAGCCTTGGCCTTGGCGATAGCGTGGCCCAAAGTTGACGCGGGCTTTACGGCTCAGGGCTTAGAGTAGGGTTCAGGGTGTAGGGCTTAGGGGTTTAGGGGATTAGGGGTTTAGGGTTTAGGGTTGTCCGTGAAAGCTTTAACTCCTTTCCAACCCTTTCCAAACCAGAAGCCGGAACAAATGCTATCAACATCCTACAAGCCACCTTGAAATATGACGCCATGAAATTCGAATTAATCAACCCTGAACCCCCTTTCAACTTGTTTGTTCTGCTCGACCCTTCGGGAACCGCGCGGAAGTCTTCGACCTGCTCCTGTGTCAGATGGTGCTCCTGGGATAAAGGTCCAGCGTTTAGGGTTTACCTAGAGTCTCCAATCGTAGTTCCTTTGTTGGTTGACCAGTTTTATGGTTCGGATCCTATAATAGAGAGTTTGGTTAACCACAAAACGAAAGTACCATGGAGACAGGTAGGGTTTACTAAGTACGTAGCGTTTTTGTTCAGCTTTTGGAGGGGAGGGGGTCGGGGCAGGGGTTCGATGTGGCGTTGAGGGTTCTGGAACTTTCTGGCATTAAGGGGTTCCAGAAGGATCCCAAAACGGATTCAATAATTATTTGCAGGTTATAACGCATCCTTTGAAGACCTGTAACTCGCTCTTGAGCCAACGTTGTGCTGCATGATGTGCTCCCCAATGGAGGGCTCGCAAAGTCCAGAGCTCGTTGTGCAAAGTCTCGAGTTTGCTCCTGGCCTGTGTTTGCCAGGTTTTCATCTCGAGCTTCTCGTTGGCCAAACCACCTGTCCACTTGAAACTTGAAGAGGTGCGATGCCACTCTTCGCTTCAGGCAGTGGGCTTCGTTCTGCGGATCTGGATCCATGCTCCATGCACTGTGGTCCTTACGCTGCTGTTGTTCCGTAGGCTAGTCCTGGTAAGCATGCGGCACCTTTCCTTATATACTTGAGCCCCGACATAGATACCGTGTTCTCGGGTCAGGTGAGGAGACCCCCACAGCCTAAAACCCAGACCAGGATCGGCTGCTATCCCTACCAACCATGTCTAGGGTCTAGGGCACGGGCTTTCAGTGTACATATAGGATCAGATGGCTTGAAGTTGGCCTGCAGGGTCCATCATGCCTACCGAAACCCCAACCACCAAACCTGGCTAGGGGTTTGGATTGGGGCTTAAACCTTCAGCACGAGACCCGCAGATGCTTGCAAGATACTTCCCGAGAGCTTTTTTTCGCATTGACATGAACTGAAACTGCATGAGTGGCTTCTTAGGGGTAGGGATCACGAGTGCATGAAGTCATAACAGGCACATAAGTTTCCAAGACTACAACTGCGTTTAACTTCTTAGCCTTCGTCAGCCAACGTAATCCAATGTAGGACCGTATTGAAACCTGTAAGCATTCTAATTTTGCTTCTCAGCAATCGACAACCTCCAAACCCTTGTCTCAACCTGAACACTCAGCCGTAAATCTCACCCCCTGGCCTAAAAACCCCGAACCCTTAACCCGTGAACCCACACTCGCAATCCGACAGCCTTTCCACATCTCCCCACCCGCAGACATGGATATGGACTGATAGGTTCTAAGGTGTCCTAGGTTTTGGCACAATGACTGCGGTAGCCACAATGACTTCACCAGAAGCGCTGAACTGCTATCCGGAACCGAGGGAACATGTAGCCTCTCCTTGGACAAAAACAAGTACTGTTTGGTTAGACCCTGGGGCTACATGAGAATTTCAAGAAATGGAGACCCCCATGTAAAGCCCAAAATGCTTACCCTAAATAAGGTACCTCCACTTGTAAGATACTGTAAGCAGCGCCCAATCCAGTTGAAACCTTATAGACACCAGAAACAACACGTTGCAAACCAGCAGAAATCTGCATAAACAGCCGGGAACTCAGGAACCACAGCTCCTCACAAAGCTCCCTCTCCAATCGCCGACGTCGAACGGTGAGATGTTTCTCGCAGGGAGGGTGGATGGATGTGGATGAAGCGATTGAGGGTTTATAGGGACTTGTACAGTACGGCGTCTGGCTTAGGCAGCGGGCGGTGGCGGGATGTACGGTTCAGGGTTGTGGCCTTGAGACTCCATGCAGTGCTGAGGCTGCAAGCTTGAGGACCTTAAATCTAACCCGAACCAAGATAATCGTGATAGCCTTCGCCCGTTCTGAGCATCCCCTGACCACCACCATGATCATCTAGCTTTTCTGCACACCGAGAGCTTGGATGGACGGCGAGCCGACAATCCTTAACTATAAACCCTACAAAACTATAAAACCCAAAACCCGAACCCTAAAACCGTTAATTAATACCGTAAACCCTGAAAAGACTAGAACTCTAAACCCTTCGAAGACGACAGCCTTTCCTGGGCTTCGAAGAAGCTCTGCTCAAACTTCTCGTAGTCAGCATGGCGGGACCTTGGGCTTGACCATACCTAGAGTCAGAGGGGGAATAGGGTTTGGGGGGGGGAATGTTCTCGCATAGCTACTTAAAATGGGATTGTCAAGAAAAACTATCTGTAGAACCTAGCAAACAACAACGCTACTGCTGAAAGTAGGTTTGCCGACTCACTCTTCCACAACTATCCCTAAGCCCTAAACCTCCTCAACTACTCCTCAAAATCCTACAGCCCTACATCCCGAACCCCTAAACCCTTACGGAACTGTTTCAGGATTGTAGGAACCCTTACCATTACTAATTGTACTTTGATATACCCCAAAGCCCTATTCTGATTCTAAGGCGTCTACATTATGGAACCCTGATCAGAATCTCATTATCTGTCGAAGGAAGCGTCTCAAGGAACCCGATATCATACTATCTTCTACTAAGGCCCCTGGATCAATCAGACCTGAGACGAGTGCAGCTGAACCGGCTTCACTGACTCCTTGCGAGGAGTCGGGGTCAGGTCCTGCACAGGAAATGCTTCTGTGGTGTGGGTTTGAGTTGGATTTAAGGCTTTTGGAGGTTAGGGTTTTGCGCTTTGAACTTAGGGTCGTTGCTTAGAGGCTGAGGGCTCGTGGTCTGAGAAAGTAATTATGCATACACCCGTAAGGTCCCTATTCAAGAACAAAGTATGGATTCTTATGAGGCTCAGGGTTCGGGATTCCCGGTGCATGTGCCGGGTTTGACAGGGGACTTCGTTAGCAGGTGTCTAAAAATTCAGAATTTGGAGACAATGGGTCGTCTTCAGGGGTTCCGGGTTGAAAGTTTAGTGCGACACGCACACACAAACACGACACCCAAGCCCATAAACTCCAACGCGCTGGAAAAATATCCCTGCAAAACAACCGCTTCTTGAGAAAACCATGATAGCACTGTTGCAGACCCCCAGCCCTATACCCTGAACTGCAAGACCTTTAAGACCGAATTCACCACTCTTACAGACCTCTTCTTCAGTGATTCCCCNCTCCCCCGCCACGCCACACAGCCGCTAACCCTGAAACCCCGTCCGGACCGCTCCACAACTTCGACAAGACCTCGGCAGCTTTTTCGGAATAGAGAAGTGCACGCTTCAGGTTTTTTAGCCCTTTACTGCTTACCTTAAACCACCACAACCTACTTCTTGTAGCGTCTTCCTATAAACCCCAACACAGTATGTCATGGTAGGTACAGGTAAGGTGTAGGGACGAGGATAGTGTATCTCAGTCTGGGGTATTACCTAGACCCTAGAGTGGTACCTGTGTATTGGAACCTATTCTGTGGTTGGTGGTTAAGATCCTATAACCAGAAACTAAGTAAGGTAACGAACTAACCTTTAGGGTTCAGCTGAACCCACCCAAACCTACTTTTTTGGTAGAGTCCCTATAAAATCTATATTAGGGTTTATGTTCGAAATTTTGAATTTTAGGGTCTGGGTAGAGTTCCAAAGGTACGGCTCCAGAACCCCGGCGCAGCCTCTGCCTCTCTGCTGTCGGGGTTTAACGCTCCGGTGTATTGTTTAAGGTTTAGGGGTAAAATTATACTATGAGTGTCCACTGTAGTTCTCTGATTTGGTGAACCAAGCTCATATTACAGATCCTAATGTCTAAACCCTAATTAAACCCAGAACATCCCTAAACCCTAGGAACCACGTTGGAGACTACAAGACCATAGGTAGCCTTAGGTCCCCTCGCCTCCTCCAAGGCCAGCCTTTGAATTCAGGAGCAAGATACCCACAACCTTACTTGTAATATATAGCATCTTTCAGCCTGTATATTACTTGCCGACCTTGGGTCATCTACAACTGAGAAGAAAGAGCAGCCTCTTACATCGCTCTGCCATAAGATGTGAATATTGGGACTGTTCCATGAAGGGATATGGGGTTTCAGACCCCTATATGACTACTCAGACCCGTATATTCTGCACTTCAACTGAGAAGAGAGAACAGCCCGTCACATGGCCCTGCTGTTGATGATATAAATCCTGCATTACCCATAATAAGGAATAATACAATTATTCCCATATTTTAGGGTCCTTAAGGTAATGCAGGATTTATATCATCAACCGTCGGAGCCCCGCTCCCTAAATAGTTGCCAAGATGCCCTGGCGGGGGACTTGGGTGCAGTAGGCTTCCGCACTGGCCTGTCAACCGAAGCTTCATCTGGGATACGGGAGTTTCTGAAAATTTTGGGGTCCTTATAACAAGGATCCTACTATTTACGGTACTATATTAGGGTCCCCTATTTTCGGAAACTCCCATACAGGGTTTCCGGCCTTTAGTATTTAGGGCTTAAGGTTTGGGGTTTAGGGCTTAACGTGCAGGGTTTTTTAAGGTTTCGGGTTTAGGGCTTTGGGTTCAAGATTCATCACTATCCACATAACAGTTTCTAGGCGTATCTTCGTATTGGGCATGTTATATCTATTCTTGTTCGATTCTATTCGGGGCTAGGGTGAAACCTGGACAATCGGGTCTGTCAATCAAAACCCCTCATGCAGACCCGCATCTACGCTATGATGTGTTTGCGCAACATACCTTAAACCCGAAGACTAAGCCCTCTATAATTAAGGCTAATATCGTTGAACAAAGTGAGTTGAGCTGCAAGGGTCTGCCATTGAGCTGAGGCGGTTTTAGGGCTATTGCAGCTTGTTACTGCTGTGGTGTGTGTGTGTGTGTGTTTGTGTGTGTGTGTGTATGTGTGTGTGTGGGGTGTGTGTGTGTGTGTGTGGGTGTGTGGGTGTGTGGGTGTGTGGGTGTGTGTGTGTGTGCGCGTGTTCGGCTCTTCGTTCACAGCATGTTTTACGAAGCCTTCTGCAATAAGTATATTAGCCGCCTTCCGAAAGTGTGCCAACTCTAGTGCTTCTCCTCGTGCTGGCAAGTCAAAGTGTTGTGTACGGTCAAACCGGCATCCGCAGTCTCTGCGGAGTTTCAGTGGCCTCTACATGAGGTCAGTGTGGGTTTACATCTGAAAGCGGTGCAAGGGAAAAAACGAAAGAGCAAGTGCAAGTAGGGTAGATGACAAAGCCAAATGCAAGGCCGTCAGAAGTACAACTATAGCGTTTAGGGCCTGAACGACTTAGGCAGTCATAGCTTGTGGGTCCAACTATGGGAAGAAGAACTAACAAAGAGAGCCACGCCCGAGTCCCGTGCGGACGATCACCTTGTCGAGCGGTGAAGATTTTCTCCACCTGATGGCTCGGTGGATAGAGGGAGGGGGAAGGGGAGTAAGTCAAGAGGCTTAGGACCTTTGGGGACGTAATTTCTGTGCTTTCGGCTTTAGGACATTGAGCCTCTGCAAACATTTTGGAACAGACAAGGGGCCCCGCAAACATCATGTGACTTCCAGGATCATGCTGACAAAGGCCCTTGTATTGCTATGACGACGTACCTGGTTAATACCTATGCTGCAACCTGACTTCAACCGGATCGCCGATGCCCGAGGGCCGTGGGAACTCGCTTCTGCGGAAGAGTTGGGGATGGTTCATGGGGTATGTCAGTCTTGGAAGGCTAGGTGCACTTTTGCAAGGCCTCCAAAGGTGGGATACCGTTGGAAGGGCTGAAGGCTCCGTTGTGTACCGACTGTCATTTGGGGGTACAGCCCTACATGAAACCCTCGTAAGCCGCGAAAGCAGACTCAAACCTGAATTTCAACTCTAGCCAAAGCCTCACGTGTGAAGTTCAACAAACCCTAAACCCCTAAACCCTAAACCCTATACCCTCAACCCTAACAGTTCAGGGTTTAGGGCCCTAAACCCTCAACCCTAATACCCCAAACTCCAAACTCCGTAAAGCCGGACCTCGGACCACTCCTCCGTGCTATAAATCCAGACGCCCAAGGCCTCGCAGACAAGAAGGTTTAGGGTATTAGAGTTTAGGGGTAGTAGGGTTTTTTGGGTTTAGGGTATTAGGGTATTACGGTTTTAGGGTATTGGGGTTTCGGGTATTGGGTTTAGGGTTTCGGGTATTGCGGTTTAGGGTTTCGCGTTCAGTAACTACGGCTGTAGGCATGAAAGCTAGTGCTTAGGTTTACAAGCTTACCGGTTTAAGGATTTTAGGGTTCACGGGTAAATAAGCATGAGGATGCAGGCTTACCCGAACTATGGCTTGAAGCTTAGGGAATTCTGGATAAGGACTCGGCGTTTGCAACCATAGAGGTATGGAAGCAGAATCGGCCTTGCATCTTACACATCAGAAATGGGTCCAGAAGGTCCTAAACCCTTGCTAGACCCCATATACTGGATTCCAAAACATCCAGCTTTGTCAGAACGTTCTAGACTCCCTTACAGAACGCTCAGCGACATCCTTGTATGACGCCAGATCTTACATGTTGGGCTCTCGGACCGGCACTGGGACTTCCCTAGCGCTGCTATAGGTCGTTTGGTCCATGAGCAAGTGAAGCTAAATCCAAAAATTACAAAACCCTAAACCACAAAAGAACTGTACAAACCCCAAGAGCCTTAAGCAATTTGACTCACATCAGTAACCCCTGACGCCCAAAGTCTTCGAGCTCCCTCCTTACCCCAACCGCCACCCATTACACTCTTAGCCCACACCGAGCAAATCTTTAACATCCCAAACCCAACCTCGGTGCAAGCCGCAACCTTAAAGCTGCACCCAAGGCCCAAAACTCAAAGACCCTAAACCCCGAAACCCACAACCCAAACCCTCAACCCACAACTCCAGATAGACCTCAAACAGGAAACTCGAACCACCCAAACCCTTAACGACACAAGCCATAAACCGTAAACCCCAACTGTATCACCCTTGACTGACTAGCCTCTCCATTACCGGGAATAGAACAACTCCAAACATCCCCAAACGATCAGGGCCGAATAACAGCCAATCAGAGGACAGGGAAGAACCCTAACCCTAAAACTCTAAAACCTAAACCCTGAACCCTAAACCCCTAAACCCTCAACCCCAAACCCTAAACGCTAAACCGCTAAACCCTCAACCCCAAACCCTCAACCCTAAACCCCAAACACAAGCCTCCAGACATGGTCTCAGCTGCTGCAAATCATAGTCGCCGTTCCTGAGGAGTCGGGATGTTACCAGAAAGGCCAACCAGCAGCATCAATGATGATCAGAATAGTTAATCGTGATAAGAATAACGAAATGAAGAACACAAGGAGTACAACAGAAGAAGAATAAGAATGCTAATTAACAGCAGCGCACCTAAAAATTATACATTCAATGACCAGGCCTATTGGAGATTAAGCTATATTCCTTGATTAAGTGGTATTGTGGTCTGCGGATTTAGGGTGCGAGCTAGTTTACAGCTTTGGGCTTCTCAGCCTACTATAGGGGTCTAAATAGTTACCTATGCAATTTTGGGGGTTCCTTGTTATAATTATAGCATAATGGGCCCCAAAAACCCTATTCTAATCATTAAGGCCCCTGTGCTAGTTGAGAAGCATCAAAATCCAGGCCCTCAGACCCTTGTTGACACCGACGGAAACTGTAAACCCAATGCCAATCGTAAACCGAACCCCAAGTCGTAAACCCCGAAAACCCTCGATGAATACTAGATCCTATGGTTTCCCCTAAACCGCAAAGCATTAAACGGGGCGGGCTGGAAGGCCTAACGTTTCGTAGCTGGGGGGGGAATTCGTCGAAGTAGGGCCTGGGGGCGGCATTTTCAAATCGGTCCCTCCTGAATTTCGCTTGGGTCGCCGAGCAAAAATAACAGGTTTTTGCTTTAGGGGTTTAGGGCTTGGGGTTTAAAGAAGCGGGTTTGGGGTGTAGAGTGTAGGGCGTACAGGGTATAGGGTTTAGGGTTGGGTTAGGAGCTGCAAAGGAGAAAGATGACACGGCCGACTCTTCAGCCTATTTTTGGGAGGTAATTAAAGATCTTGCAACCCCAAACCGACAGGTCCCTCAGCCCCAACCCAACCCCTAAAGCCCCTTGAAGAACCCAAAACGCGAAACCCCCAAACCCTTGCCCAAGACCCATTGAATCCTGAACCTGACATCCGTCATGGAAGCCTTGTAACAACCCCCAAAACGGATGGGGGCCCTAAAACCCCCTAAAAACTCGAGCGATCTTTTCGACTCGCAAGAGTTTTCGGATCCGCCGGTCGCCTCCTTCGAGGGGTCTTGAAGAGGCGTTTTTGCAGGCGTTATACGGACTCTCTAAGCCTGCTACAGGGTTTCAGAAGTGCCTTGATCGTACTTGATAGGTTTTTGAATGGGTCGAGCTTTAAGCTTTGCAGCGAGGGTCTTTTGCTCGACCCTGCAAGCTCTGGTTAGAGATTTTTTCCAGGGTTCTTGGGGTTTAGAGTTGTGTGCAGATTTCAGGGTTTATGGGTAGGGTCTACACAGATTGTAGGTTTTGGTATTACAGGTGAAGCGCAAGGTTCAAGGCTTAGGGCAGCGGGCTTGGGGCTGATTCGGTTTAAGGTTGTTTCGGGTAGGGGGTCATCGCCTATCCCTTCTTTACCCCAAGCAAGGTGTAGGATATGAGACTCCTCAATACTTAGCCAATCAAGGCCCGCCTAAAGGTCGACGCCTTCGCGAATGCCAACCAAGCCTCGTCGCTGCGAAATGGATAGCTAAGGGTCTTTTGACCGTGTTGACCAGCGCTTTTCTTTTCACAGGTCCAGGGGCAAAAGAACCATCATACGCCCAGAAAACCGTATGAGCCTTTTTGGCCCTAATTGAAACCTTGGATTCCGGAAGCCAACGACACATCTGACACATCTGACACCTCCACCCGAAGTTCGCAAGCTTGCAAGGGTCTGATAGGGTTATGTAACAGTTTTATGACAGTCTCACAGGGTTTTAAACGAGTTTATGACCTTTCCCCCCTTAACATTTTGCAAGAGGATGAACAGCGGTGGTGTTCTTGCACATGCTTCCGTTGGGAGCTAGAGAGCTTTCGTTTTCGGTTTTCTGGATTGCTACAACCAGACACGTCACTCGTGCTGCATTTGCTCTGGTTGCTTGCTCGTTTTGCTCATCATGCCTGTTTAAGAATGGAAATCGGTGCAACTATGTCTCCTCGCAACAGCATGGAACATGGCGGGCCTGGATATGACTTCCACTTACATACCTCTGAGGTAGTATCAATGCGGGTTGTTGCTTCTGCGCCATTGACTCTGCAGCCTCAACAATTCAACCCGTAGATTGCAACTGACTACTGCAGAACCATAGTCCCAAACTCGCCAGTATGCAAATCGAAACTCGCATCCTGAAGCCCTGTCACATCCGAATTTCGATTTCACATCTTTCTTGCCTGTATAGGGGCTAGCGGCTAGGGTTCAGGGTAAAGTCTAATGTAGGGGCCTTCATAATTAGAACAGGGTTTTCTGGGGGTTCGTTATTATAAGTATAGTATGATACATGCCCCAAACCCTATGTTGATTTTTCAGGTCCCTGCACCTAAACCCTAAACCCTAAGCCCTACATTACAGTCATCATCGGCAATACTAGCAGAGCCAAGGCGCAGGGCGTCGGCGGCTTTCGCGCTGCCGGGGAGGGCGCCTGCTCTCGCGAGTTTTTGAGAGCGGGGGAGGCTCCAGGTCCCCGAAACTAGACAGAATCGAGATCTGGTCGTCGCTCGACAAAAAATGCGTGTGTGTATATCTATAGAAAAAAAATATATATATATATATATATATATAAGGCAGTCAGAAGAAGAGCAGCAAATCCAGCTACTTTAGACACAGAACCCATAAGCCATAAGCCCCCTCGAAGGTCTGTTGCGCGATCATGGCCCGAAGGATGCAAAGGCATGAAGCTATCTGTCTGCATGGTGAGCATGAGCTGACACGAAATTTGGCGACAGCATCTGCCGCAGGAGGACTTGTAAAGGGTCCGCTTAAGCGACCCCTAGGGCCTGACAGGGATCCGTTTCAGAAGCCAGCCGGCCGGAGGTATGTGAAGCTCTGGCTTTGGATTCTGCCGCAGTGTATGAGCTTGAAGTTGAGGCTTCTGAAAGGTTTGTGCTTGAGGGCTCAGGGTTGGGAAATACTCATTCCTATCCTAATTTAAGCTTGACTTGGGGTTCCTGCGGTTTCGTGTCGGATGTGGCCGAAGGGGGCCCGCGAATGCAAACTGTTTTGGGCATAATCTTGGCGTCGCAGTCAGACGACCGGGGGAAGGCGAGGGCTCCTGGCGTGGCATAGGATCGCACGTTAGTTCCGCTATCCCTCCCTTAATTAAGGAATATACCTTGAATTGTAGAAGGATCCCGAATATGACTTAACAAATATCCCATAAATCATGGGATATTGGAGTCTGTGGGAAGGCGAGATGCCGGCATTGGGGTTTGGACTTTAGGAACTTCAGGGTCGGAGTTTAGGATCAGGGCTCTGCTCTTTCTGCCTGCTCTTCCCACAGTTCTTTCGGTCTGCGGATGTCTGCGGCTTGCTTCCGGGCAGAGGCGCAAGCCCAAAGGGTTCGGGAGAATAGGAGTACAAGGTAAACCCCCACACCATGAACCCAAAGACTATAGGTTGCGTAAGACTATGCAGCTTTGGACAGGCGACGCCAAATCAAGGGTAAGCGGCGACTACGGAGAAACCAATAGACCAAACAATGGCGCTCCTCAGGCACCCGCCGCGATCTCAGCAGGAGTCTCCTGAGACTTCCATGGATCTAGGCGGGATTCGGCCGTGAGTGTTTAGGGCTAAATGTCTTGGGTGTACAGTCTCAGGTCTTTGGGTATGGGCTTACAGACTTGAGAAAGGATCCATGGTTCATGGTAGGGTGCTTTGGGAATGGGGCTTTAGTGCTTTAAGGGTTTTGGGCACAGGTAATAGGTTCTCGAGGACCGGGGAATTCAGCAAGCAGGGCCACAGCTGGAATATGGACTTCTCCTACACCGATACCCTGAAACCCTAACCACGAAGGGTTTGGCGTTCACGGCCGAGCTCTTTCATAGTTTCCAGTCCTCTAGCCGCACTGCTCTAGCTTTCTGTGCGGTAGGCTCATAGTCAGATAGAATGCGGCTGTGGGGCTACTCATGTAGGCTCTGCGGCCTAACTTGCGAGTACAACTATCAATGAACTCTAAGTAAAGGAATGCAACACCCTGAACCCTAAACCGTATAAACCTAACCCTTAGCCCTAAACCTTAAACTACCTTAGTACAGTCCTTGAGCCGAAGTTGAGGGCCCCCAGCCCCTATTCCTATTGCTTGAGAGCCTGCGCTTCCGGTAGAAAACACACAGATCAAGCACGTGCCTGCAAGCTGATAGAAGGATCGCGGAATCTAAACAAGCGTAAAGAAATTGACGATTCCGAATCCTACTAGCCAGCTCCATCAGCTAAGGATTTGGGGTTCAGGATTGTGGTTCAATGAGGGGGTGGCTCTTGTTCTTCCAGCCGCAACCCGCAAACTCTGAACCTCGAACCGTTCCTTGTGCCCACATTCTTGATATACATCATTTTGGTGTATAACGCAACATGTCGCAGGTTGGCTACCTTGACGGCGTATTCAGTACTGCACTCCTGTCGAATAGCATGAAAGGCGCCGGAGAGGAGCCTAGCATAGCGGTGCCATATCAGGGCCCTAAGGAATGCCTACATTGGGAAATCTTTCAGGATGCCCTTCAGTAGATCTCTTCGGAGGCCCGGAGACTAGTCTTGAGCGGGCGTTTAAGGCCTTAGGCTCAACCCAGGAGCCCTACACCAAAAGCAAACCACGGTTTAGGGTTTAGGGTTTAGGGTACCCCGAAACTCAAAAATGCCTCTGAACTTCGACGGGAGCAGACGTCTGTAACTCGAGGATTGTCTGGTTTTGCTGTATTCTTACACAGCATAAGACACTGAACGCCGACAATCTGCATCCTAAGCGCTTAAAGCAGAAGTCCCAAACTAATGATGATAGAACCAGAACACGGTATATATTGACAGACGGATTTCTACTGTTCTTAACACTAAACCACGAACCCAAGGATCCCCAAGCATGCAAACCTCTACAACCCGAAACCCCTAAACCCAAACCGAACAAACACAAACCCCGAAACTTCGAAGACTAAGCTCTAAACCCAAGCCCTTAAGCCCTGAGCCCGAAACCACCAAAAGCCCACAGGATTCGAACGATGCCATGCTGAAACGTGCGGCCTCGCGGAGAATTTCCCCGAGGTCGCGCAGAGTCTCCATCACCAGCTCATCATCAGCCTCGGTTTTTTGCAGGTTCCTTTAAGTTTCAAGGGTTGTGTAGTAAGGGCTCTTCTTAAGGGAGCTGAAGGGGTTCTATTGAGGTTTAGGGTTTCATCTGCCTCGGAATTTTGCAGGTTCCTCTCAGGGTTTAGCTTGTGTTCAGAGTTTATGGTTTTTAGTTTTTAGAGCTTAGAGATTGGAGTTGAGGGGTTTAGGGTTGGTTTGGGGGTCGGCCTTGCGTTTGCCTACAGCGCCTCAGGGAAACGATTCCCGGGATCCGCGGGGCTTTGGGGTTTCAGAGTGTTCGGGATTGCAGGGTTTTGGCAACCAGGATTTATGGATTGCAATTTTGGGCTTAGTGTTGCGCACATCTTCACAAGAAGGCATGCCAGCCAGGTAATTGTTATGGTGTACCCTATACTTTACTTTAAGGGCATGAGGCTAGTGATGTTCCAACTTTCTGGCTTCTACTGTAGCCACTTGTAACCTTGCAAAACCAGGACCAGTGCGGACCTGCTTTCTCCGACCCATCCGATGGTTTCGGTTTTTCGGGGGCTGCCACGATTGCAGCATTTGTCACTCACACCTAGAACCTATGAGATTTCATGATTTGGGGTCCAGGGTTTCGATTTTCGGTATTTTGGGGCTTTCGTTCTTGTAGGGTTTGGCAACGCATGCAGCGCGGCCATGGCCCTGAATAGACTCTCTAAGTATAGGCTATTTAGGGATAGAGATGTTCGCGAACAAATGCAACTGTAATCTCGGGTTCGCGTTTTTCGGCGGCTTCGAGATGCAAGCGCGCATGGCCTACCTACCTCCATGGACTAATGACAAGTAACCAACCTGGAAGCCCCCAAACCTCAAGCCACGAAAGCTTAAACACCTAAACCCAAGCTGGGAAGCTCATCCTAAACCCCCAACTACCCTCTAATGTACCTTAAATGCCCACTATTAAGGACCATAAAGGGCTGCATTAAAGGGCCATTGGGGGGTCCTGGATGAAGCAAAAGCTCAACCCTCCAAGCCCAACCCCTCGAAACCCAGGCCCGACGCCCCGAACCCTCAAAATCGGTTTAGAGTTTCAGGGAGAAGGGTTTAGGGAAAAAGGGTTTTAGGGTTTAGGGTTTTAGGGTTTGGGGTTTAGGGTTTTAAGGCCTAATCTTTGTGAAATTCGCGCTGATTTCTGCACCCAGAACCCGGCACTCCCGCCTGAAGCACGATTCCTAGATTTCCCGACATGTTGAGCCGAAGTACATAGCATAAGCTCTAGTCTGTCTTACAAGCCCTGTAAGCGGAGGATTTTAGGGCACTCAAAACCCTCAACTAATTTGGCTTTAATGTATAATCTTCCTGACTTCTAAACCCCAGACTCCCAGGCCTCTAGACCCTCGACCCCCTCAGCCTTAACCCCTCAAAATCCCCTAAACCCTATGTAGTCCTAAACCCGGAACTCCCTAGACCCTTAACCCAGAGTGCCAGCTGCATACCTAAGTAAAAGCGAAAGGATCTGAGTGTGGGGTTCCTTGCACCCTTAGCGGCCTTAGCGTTCCAAACTAACTGCGCACTTATGGTAGCCCCTGTAGCAAGCTTCACAAAGTCCTAAAGCCGAAGCCCGAAAACCCTAAACCCTAAACCCCTAAACCCTTAAACCCCTGAAACCCCTAAACCCCTAAACCCCTAACCCCTGCACCCCCTAAACCCCTAAACCCCTGAAGCCCTTAAAGCCCGACACCCTAAACCGTATCAACCCAGAGTCCCAGCTGCATACTTCATGGGGCCCTCATCTGGAGTCTCCCAGCTGCCCGTGACCGGCCGAGCAGGGCTTTTCTTAAAGGTGGCCACCTTGGGCTGCGAATGTAGGGGCCTTCATATTTAGAATAAGGTTCCTTTAAAGGGGTCTATAAGGGCTACAGTATTATAGGGGTTTAGTATGTAGTACAATATGCCCCAAAACCTTATTCTTATAATTGAGACCCCTACATTAGATCATAGGGTTTGGGGTTCAGATCATAGGGTTTTGGGTTCAGGGTTTGGGGGCCAGGGCTTGAAGTGTAGGGTTTTGCGTTTTCGATCGGGTCTTTGGATTACGGTTTTAGGGTTTTGCGGTTTCGGAAGCTGTAAATTTGTAATTCTGGGACCGGCAGAAGTACGATGAGCCCAATTACAACTTGCCCGAAACAGGTCTTGCTGGGGTTTTGCTCTAGGGCGAACACTCTTTAGTAGCTTGGGGTGTGCATAGTGTTAACCCGAAACCCTAAACCCTAAACCTAAGTTAAGGATGGCTGCCCACTGCGGCATGAAGATGCACGTAAGCCCAAGTTCGAAGAAGGCGCCACCCGCGTCTGATTCTCGAGGGCCGCCAGGTGCTGGTGGTCTAGGCTACTAGGCTCCCCACAAATTTAGGGTTTATAGGGGCTTATTGGGTTTAAGGTTTGGAGTTCTTCGGGTCTGGGGGTTAGGGTTTTTTAGGGTATAGGGCTTTTAGGGTATATGGTATAGGGTTTGGTACCTCTTTGCCAACTTATTCAGTCTTCATACCCAAAACCCCTAAACCCTAAACTAAAAGAAGAAGGCAAAAAAGGGTACTGCTGACAGGTGCCGGTGGCTGAAGATCAACTCCCACTCGTCCTCGAAATTAAACAGAACCTGTAGGGTTCAGGGCTCAGGGTTGTAGGGTTCAGGGCTCTAGGGGTTTGGGTGGTGGTCTAGATACATAGATAGATAGATCGATGGATAGATAGATAGACTCAGGGCCTGCAAGACTTCAAGGTTACAGGGTTTAGGGTCATAAGGTCTAGGGTTCGCCGTTTTTAGGGTAAACTGGGCTCCTGATGTTCAGAAGACCGCTTAGGTTTGAAGGGTTAAGTGACCTGTATGCGGTCGAGTTGAAACGTTGGGCTTTGAAATCAACCTGCGAAAGTTTTGGAAGGTTGCAGGATATAGGGTTTAGGGCTTCAGGGCGTTTAGCCTTAGGGTTGTGGAGCGTTTCGTTGAAAGAGGTTTGGGGCGTGGAGGTGTAGGGCTTAGGAGTGAGTCTGAATTCAAGAGATAGTGCAAAGCCTCCCAAACCATCATCAGTGGACCGCCTGAAATGAGCCCAAACCACAGAATGAGGTCCTCCGTTTCTTGCATCAGCAACGCCTGTGGGAGCGGCGGGGATGGTCATCCGCTTGCGGGTGTGTGTCTGTTCGGCGTATGCTTGCGAGGGATGGAAACCCTGCGGTGGTAGTAGTGGTGGAGTAGAAACAGAGGAACAGAAGTAGAAGCAGAAGTCGGCGTAGCAGCAGTACTAGCAGCAGCAGTCGTAGTCGAAGTGGTAGCATGAGTGCTGGTAAACTGCTACTAGTCAAGCAGTAACAAGCGTAACAGTAGAAAGCAACGCCATATTACTGTGGGGGCCTGAATAATTAGAATAGGGTTTGGGGGTATATTATACTATAACTATAATAAGGGGCCCATTCTAATTATTAAGGCCCCTACATTCCATTGAGGAAAGCCAAGAAAGCCGGCGAAACTTGCCCTTGGTGGAAGATCCCGCATTGATCCGACGATAACACAAAACGTCCTTATAATGGGGATCCCACTATATTAGGGTACTGTATTAGGGTCCCCCTATTTTCGGAAACCCCCAAATGTTTGCCGGCAGTTTCTGCACGCTTCGAGTTTCAGGTTTAAGGTCTCGGGTCTCACGGCCACGAACCCCCAAGAGATGAACTTTAGGGTTCAGGGTTTAGGGCAAGAAGCACGCCTTCAAGCCTCGAGCTCATGGTGTGCACAAGCAGAGCCCCCACTCTGCGTAGATTTTTGTACACGGAAATAGAGACGTTGACCTCTGGCCTGTATCTTTAAGCTGTTGCGTCTAGCTGGGTTTCTTGTCCTGAGTCTTAAGTGCCTCGATATATTCCCAGAACGGAAGTCTTCTCAGTTTCTTTAGAAGCAGCTAACCTGACACATTAGCACCCCAAACCATCAAGGCTTAATTGCATCAAACCAACAAACCGAAAAAACTTGAAGACCCAACTGGATGCCAAACCAACCACGAGCCACAGAAACACAACAAAACATCGAAACCGGGAACCAAGAAACCTATAAAGCCCGTGAGCCTTAACCCGTAAACCCTGAAAGCCCCAAAGCCCTAAACCCCCAAACCTTAAACCGAGGCATGCAAACGCGCGCTGCCTTGCCCTGAGCCCCCAGCTGCTTCATGAGTGGCTCCTGACCAAGGTTGGGTTCCCGGATTCTTCGAGGGATGGTAGGTTTGTTTTTAGAGGAAGGCCTGGTATCTATGCTGCAACTCTATGAAGAGCCCTGCGGAATATCAGTACTGATTTCGGGGCAAGGGGTTAAGGGGTTGAAGGACTCATTCTAGGATTTACGGTTTAGGGTGTCGTGCGTGCAGTTCAAGGGCTTGTTGTATGTAAGGCTGATGTGATCGTATACTGTTCAGATTAACAAAGTAAGCGCTTCGGCCTTGCTTTTGCTGCTTTGTGTTCAGACACTTGGTGCATCCCTTCGGGCTTTAAGGTTTCGGCGATGGAACGACGGGTGCAAGACTGCTCTAACATCCAAAACTGATGTGTGTCTAGGACCTGTCATGACCGGATTGCCCTGTCATGTCATGAGTCTCAATGCACCGTGCGTATGCCTGCAAGGGTGCAAAAAAACTTGCTTGCTGACCTCCCGCAGTGCTACTAATTCACGCCGCCCGCCTACCGAATAATCCAGATGGCTCCAAGGACCCATATCTCTAGGTTTTTAGACCTTATTCAAGGAGATGCAAAGCTTTTTCGCAATTTGTGCATGCAGCATCCAGCCTCAACATTCAGCCCGAGATGTTCTTTCACCACCTGCGCCTTGCAACCAAAAGCGGGAGGGTCTAGGGCCTCTGGCGTAAGCTTGGGGTTGTATGCTGTGGTGATTAAACTGTCTGGGCGTACGGCTTTGAGGCTTTAGGGGTTTAGGGATGGTTTAGAGTGTGTGGGTTAAGGTTTAGGATTCGCAAAATGTCTCGCTGCAGGTCTCTCAACGATAATCTCCCGGCCTTTTGGGGTTTTGGATTTACGTGGGTGAGCGACTTTATGGAAACATAATATAGGGGCCTTAACAATTAGAATAGGGTGTTGGGGCCCATTACACTATAATTATAATAAGGAGCTACCAAAATAGTGTTGGTAACTATTGAGGCCCCTATAATAACATGTCCGTCAAGGTTTGCTGCAACATAATGAGACACGGTGGCCACCTTTCATGCTGCAGGGTGTGCAGGGATGCATGCCGGTTTAAGCGTTCAGGCCTCGAAGATTGGAAGTGAATCAAGGCTGGGGTTTATGGGGACAGGTTTCACACTTCAGTCTTCGTTTCCGGCAACGCTGCAAAAAGCGACCCCTGATGAGCCATATCCCGGATACTCCTCGCAAAATCTCTCTGGCACTATAGGAGTTCAGAACCCACAAATTTGTAGAAAAACATGCAGCGGCAAGAAACCTCAAGCAACATCTTAGAGGCCTTGTCAGCAACCTATGACATGTCGAAACCCAAGCTGGCGCTCAAATATGTTCAAATCTCTGGAACCGGGTTTATGTGCGGGTGATTCCGGGGCTTCATCCTTACCATGGCCTGAACTTCGACGTGGCACGAAACTCACGCTGATGACGGCTGCGATTGCCGCTCGTACAACGTGCATTACATGATGCTGAAGCCCCGCATCTTGCAAGCTTGCTTTGATATTCACCTTTTAATTGCGTGCATCTCGTGCAAGGTTCGGAGAGAAGTATGTAAGTCGTCAGAACCAACAGTCCCGGCAAAACATTCTCGCAATACCGACCTCAACTCTAACACGACCGTCACGTGACGCGAATTATCCTACTTAGTCCTACTTGCCAGGCAGGATTGCAATCCGGAGCCATCAATGCTAGATTGTCAGACTTCAAATATTTCCGGTGTTGCATTATCTGAAATCTGGGATTGATGCATGTTTAAAACCTGTGTTTAGTACCGGACAACCACCATCAATGGTCGCATAAGACTCTTGCGGCTAAGCGTGACAATCATCAGGCTTTTTTTATGCGTTGTTCGATACCCAGGTGGCAGGATGGCCTGAATGCGTTGCAAGTAAGGCTTAAACTGGAATCGGCATGAAGCCTTGGTACTGGCACAAGTATACCCGTACTCGTACGGGTAGTCGTACTGATACTAGTCCTGCTCCTACTACCATTGCTACTACTGGTACTGCTTCTGGCACTGGCACACTGGTACAATGGTACACTAGTACACTCGTACACTAGTACACTGGTACATACACCGGTACATTGGTGCACTATGCATTAATACACTAGTACACTACTATATTATTAGTTCTAGCACTAGTACCAGTACTTGTACCAATACTAGTACTAGTACTAGTACTAATACCAATACGGGTACTGGTGGTACTTGTACCAGTGATACTACTGGGACTGATGGCAGTAGTCATTAGTAGTAGTCGTAGAATAATATTATCACTACTATTATTATTAGTAGTAGTAATTAGTAGTAGGAAATTAGTAGTAGGAGTGGCAGCAATAAATCACAGGCCACTGGGGCTGTTGGGTGATGAAGCGCGCTGCAAAATCGCAGAGTCGAAATCCCGGAAACTAATTCAACCACGTCATGACAACGATCAAGATGAAGATGCCGATGATTGTGATGATGATGGTGATGATGCTGATGCTGATGATGCTGATGAAGCTGATGATGCTGATGACGATGATCATGCTGAACGATGCTGATGATCAGGCTGCTTCAATGCCTCCCTCGCGGAGCACCAGCAAAGCAGAAAGGCTCACGGCCAACCATGGAAATATGGTCGCGAAAAGCAGGCTCGCTCCCCGTGCTGGAGCCAGCTTCGGGCAACCATGAACGCAATCACCCACCCCCCTGCCCCCACCCCCACCCACCCCCTAGTTCTAGTACAAGTACTAACAGGAGCTGTAGTAGTAGTAGTAGTTGTTGTAGTCGTAGTTGTAGTTGTAGTAGTAGTAGTAGGAGTAGTAATACTAGTAGTAGTAGTAGTAGGAGTAGGAGTAGGAGTAGGAGTAGGAGTAGGAGTAGGAGTAGGACTAGGACTAGGACTAGGACTAGGACTAGGACTAGGACTAGGACTAGGAGTAGGAGTAGTAGTAGTAGTAGTAGTAGCGGTAGTAGTAGTAGTAGTAGTTGTTGTTGTTGTCGTATGTAAAAAAGTCGTCGTCGTAGTAGTAGTAGTAGCAGAAATAGTAGTAGGAAGCGAGAAGTACAACGCAGTTGATAGTACGTGGTAGGTAGTATGTAGCAAACAGCAGTTAGTAACTAGTATGTAGTACACAGTACGCAAGTAGCAAGCAACCGCCAGCCGTTAGCAACAGGTGGGCTGAAGCATGTAGCCTCTTGTGTGTAGTAAGCCGGCAGTATTGAGTCCAACAAATTAATATATGTAGCAAGTAGTAAGTCGCAAGTGGTAAGTCGTAAGTAGCAAGTGGGAAACTCAAAGAAACAGGTAGTCAGTCGCAGTCAGTAGTGAAGAGTGACTAGTGAGTAAGTAGTGAGCAGTAAGCAACAATTTCCAAGTAGGAAGCAGCATGTAGTAGCACACGTAGTGAGTGGTCAGTAGTAACAAATAATATTAGAGGCTCGAGGGAAGTACCCGACAACCTGTCGAATTCCCAACTCCTCGACGTGCCTTCACGCTGCCCTCCACGGCGCCATCAGCAAAGAGCGCCTGAGGGTTTGGCTTCAGGTTTTAGGCTCGGGGCATTCCAAGGTTCAGGGTTTGAATCTAACGGATCATGAACCTCGACGGATATTTGGAGGGTTTATGACTTGTCAGGTTCTGGCCCCATAATTCCTACCCTCACAACCCTTCAAGGATTTACCAAACAGCTTCCCGATTTCAAGCTCAGTCGCTCCATGGGCTACCACCACGGGCAACGGCTCCATGAAGCGCGCCTTATCAGCCGGCACAAAGCTCTACTTTCAGACTCATGACGATTCTGATTTCTAAACCCTAAATCCTTGACCTTACACCCTACATCCTAACCCCGTAAACCCCTCAACCCTCAGCCCCTCAAACCCCCAAACTCCTTAACCCCCCCGACCCTAAACCCTAACGAAACCCGCAGCTGCCTGTGAGCCTTTCAGGCCGAATCTTGGCTGAACCCTCAGGTTTAGGGGTCTAAGGGGTTTAGGGGCATAGTTGCCGGGGACGCAGAAGCTTTACTTCTTCGACTTCTTCTTCTCCGTCTTCGCCTGGATCTCCTCACTGTCCGTCGCCATCTTTTCCTTCAGCTCAGCCACCCAGCCGCAAATGTTCCAATTCACCAGGTCGTCATAAGCAGCGGCATCTTCCTCCTGTACGTCCGAAGACAAAGCACTGATAGTCTGGACCAGCTCTGACTCTTTGAGTGCTTTTTTCCCAGACGATGGCTGGAAATCCCACAGATCGTTCAGAGCCAGCTCCAAGGCCACATAGCTGTCCGATCGCGCCACTCGGCGCTTCTTCGGTGAGGGTGTCAGGTCGATCAGCTTGGGGCGACTGCTGCTGGCTGGAGTTGTTTTCGGCGTGGCTCGCAGCCGTTGGTTCTGCACTCGCTCCACCACGGCTGCGGTGTAAAAGTCGCCGATGGTGCGGCCGGTCATGGTCTCCTCCAAGAGTCGCTTGTGAGCTGCTTTCTTTCCCTTCGTCGGTCTGGAGGACCACGTCCTGTAACGCCTTGGTCAGGAGTCAGGAAGCCTTCTTGCAAACTCGCAGCAAGCGTCAGTGCGAGCCGATGTACACGCCTGCACAGCGGGCTAGGACGTCTGCGTGACGGCCCCAGTTTTTGTGTAGTTCGTGGCCAAAGCGCAGCACATTCTTCACGGCCTCGGCGATGTCGTCTGGAGACCGTTCCAGGTCGGGGTGGTCCTGCGCATAGCATGACTGCTAGCTAGACCCGCTTAGCGAAGCACAACCCCAACACGGACGCACACGCCGGAGTCCTGAACGTTGAGGACTTTGTTGGCATCCTCGATGTGATGCTCCGTGCAGAGGTCGCCGTATTCCTTCGCAATGCTATAGGGCTGAAGATGCCTGCTTCTGCCCCTTCTTGAAGATTGATCATCATGCCGTGGAGGGACCCGGCCAACATGCTGACGCCAGTTCGTGCCTGTCGCCCCGAATGTTTTCCGTTCCGAACAGCTTTGCGTCGAAGGCTTGTTCTGGCTTGAGGAGCCCTAAGATTCCCGCGTTGCTCGCTCCGTCTTCATTGTACACAACGTCGCCCGCCTTCCAGGCACGCCGTCCGTTGGACTCGCAAAGGGCCCTGGTGGGGTACAAGTGAGGCCAAAGCGCTGTCTCCAGGAGCGGCTCGAGCAGGGCTCCCAGCGCAAGGCGCAGGTGCTCCGGCGTGGTGCCTCGTTCCAGTGGCGGCGTGGGCGGTGAGCCAGCCGCTATATAGGGGGACGTTGCGAGCCTGGAAAGATATTGGAAGGCTGCTCGACTTGCGGGCTGCTGTGCTGGGGGCAGCGCTGCAATATATGGCATCTTCCACGTTCTGGGGCTTCCAGGTGAGACGAGTGAGGGTGTCTCGTCGGCGATAGCCTTGGGGGTGTTGCCGAGGCTGGCCTTGGTGTACAGCAATGGGACGGAGAGCTTCTTGCTGGCGGGTGGAGAGGCCGCGGAGGGGCCCTGGCAGGTCTCGGACCTTTGGTGGCTTGGCGGGGTTGAGCCGCTGCCCGCGGCACCCGGGACAGGTCTGGCGGGCGTTAAGGGGTTTTCGGAGTCTAGGGGCTTTGGGTTTACGGGTTTTAAGGGTTAGGGGTTTCGGGGTCTAGGGGCTTAGCGTCTAGGCGTTAGGGGTTTCCGGGGTCTAGGGGCTTAGGACCCGACAGCTTTGGCAACAGGGATTTAGGGTTTAGGGCCTAGGGGTTTATAGGGTTTAGGGGTGGGGATCAGGATTTGTCGGGGCATCACAGAAGCACCTGAACATAAACTATTCAAACCACAAGGATACAAAATTGACAAGTTTATCTGTGCTTAAATGTTTTTGGGGGGTTCGTCGCTTCTAGCATTTATGGCTGCTTTAGGGCAGTAGGGTTTGACGGGCCCTGGCGCCTCCAGTAGTGAGGCCGACGTGTAGGGCTGACCTGGGGCTTCGCTGGAGAGATAGAGAGATGAAGAGACAAACAGAAAGAAACAACACGATAGATAGATAGATATCGATATTTCCATAGAAAGATAGACAGATGGGTAGATCGGCAGGCAGGTAGACTCTAGATAGATAGATCGATCGATAGAACGATAAAAGGTAAATAGGTGGATAGGCAGCTAGGTAGACAGATGGTCCCAAAAGGTACTTAATTCATAGATACTTACATAGATAGAAAGACAGCTCGATAGACAGGTAGGTAGACGGATAGAATAAGTGGATAGATAGATAGATACAAATATAGGCGGATAACAGATAAAAGAAAGACGGACAGATAGGTAGATCGATAAAACGGACCGACCGTCGCGCATGTACCGAAGCTCCGATGCGAAGGGAGATCGGGGACGGAGGATTTCATGTTCATTGACAAAAACCCTAAACCCTAAACCTAGGTGATAGTAGCTAACAGCAACATGCAAAGCAACCTGCCGTTGGCAACGGGATTCCCAGCAACTCAAAGGCTAGAAATAGAGTCTTACTGTCTTACATTGATCTGCAACAAAGTCGAAAATTGACAGAGATCCTAAGACTGCTTTGCGGCTCCAATCCCAAAGATTTGCGAGTTGAGCTCAAGGCTGCAAGGGTTGAGAGTCCGCTGGATCTAATATGGGGGCCTACATAATTACCTACAGTATTTTGGGGGATTCCTTATTATAACTATAGTCTAATGGGCCCCAAAACCCTACTCTAATTATTAAGGCCCCTATATTCAGCCCCCACCTTGATGGATACTTAAAGTTTAGGGTTTAGGGTTTAGGGTTTAGGGTTTAGGGTTTAAGGGTTTAAGGGTTTAGGGTTTAGGGTTTAGGGTTTAAGGGTTTAGGTATAGGGTTTAGGGTTTAAGGGTTTAGGGTTTAGGGTTTAGGGTTTAAGGGTTTAGGGTTTAGGGTTTAGGGTTTAGGGTTTAGGGTTTAAGGGTTTAGGGTTTAGGGTTTAGGGTTTAGGGTTTAAGGGTTTAGGGTTTAAGGGTTTAGGGTTTAAGGGTTAAGGGTTAAGGGTTTAGGGTTTAGGGTTTAGGGCCCTATACCCTTGATCAACGAGAACTCAACTAATCGCCAAAGCTTGTCCCGGCACCGTCTGCACCACGTTGGTCCCAGCGATATGGCACCGTGCCCAAGGCATGGCTAACGCGAAATTGCGTGTACCTCGCGGTTTGAGAGGGCTTTTGGGTATGTATATGGGTAGTTCTCTAAATTAGGGTACCTTATCGGTCCCCAATATAGTACGGCGCCCTTATCAAAATGACCCTAAAAAGGGACCCTAATTTAGAGAACTACCCATAGGCCTTTGGGAGTGTTGGCGAAGTCGAGCTAGGGATTCAGATTTTAGGGTTTCCGGGTTAAGGGTGGGAGGTTGAAGAGTTCCAGCTCTGCCTTTGTACTTGGGCTTTGAGTTTGTTGTTGAGGATACTCGAATCCCTCAGTTCCTGCATCCAGTGACACACACACACACAAACAAGCACAAAAGTCCCCCTAACGGCACATGTGCCGTTTCTGCTTGACCCGGAAATGGCCCTTAAAAACCCTTTCGGCGCTTAAGTCTGCAGTGCATGGTTATTACACTCGATACCAATACCAATACGGAGCTACATGGACCCGTAGAGTTCTGTTCCTAAACCCTAAACATTAGCTTACATCCGAAAGAGAGCAGCGCACATGGCGGTCCAGTCTTTCTCGGTGCCTTCTGTCCTCAGATGCTTGGGGGAGCAGAGCTTATGCTCCAGGAATTTCGAACTCAAGGTTCAGGTTTAGGCCTGTTGGGGGCAAGGGTGAGGTTCCCTGGTGCGGTTTTGTGCTCGGGGAGAGCCCCGCTCCCAGCGGAGAGGCATCAGTGGCCAAAGTGGTCGGCCAAGAGTCCGAGAGCCACTTGGCAAGACGGGCTTCCCTGCCTTCGGCTTAAAGCATAGCCAGCCCCGACCTTGGAAGAGGCCACAGAAATCCCTGTGAGACCCAACAAAACCCTAGAAACCCCCCAAGGCCCCTGTGTCAGTGGTAGATATCTGGGAAGTTTCTCCAGAAAACGCACGAAACCCTAAACCCCTAAACCCTAAACGCCCTAAAGCCGAAACTCTCTTGCGCCAAGTCTCGCCGCTCTCCGAAGCTCGTTGTACTCTTTCAGATCTGGCTCAGATCCGACGACCTGGTGGGGCTTTAGAGGAAGATAAACTTTTTGGTGTTCTACAGGGGCCGTATGAAGATATATGACGTGTAATACTGTACTCTAGGGCTTCTATTGGCATATCTGGGGTTCCAAATCGGATTGTGTTCAAAAGCGCTGTATAGGCATTGGGGTTCTAGTCGGGGTCTCGGAAGGCTGTCAACGGGTGTCTATGAGGCTTCTTTCAGGGCTCAAAGAAGTTTTTGATAAGGAGTGTACTGGGATTGGGCTTTTTGGGCTTTGGGTTTAAAACTTGGATGTAGAGCTTTTTCAGCTCCGTTTGATGTCTGTAGGCTTCAGGGTTACGGGGCTGAGGTTCAGGATCATAGCTCCTGCCAGAGAGGAAGAAGAAGATTTTCAACCCAACGTCTGCCAACATTCTACTATATAGGTACTTTGGACCCTTTGCAAAGGTTCTCAGTCATTGCAGGAACACGACTCTGGTATGATCTTAGACTCTCGGGATCATCCTTAACGCCGAATTCCCCAACTCGGGTGTTGTGGTTGAGGGCAATTCCTGCAACCCGAACCCAAATTCCGGGCTTAAGACGTGAAGATCCATCCAGGGGAGCACACGATGAAAGGATCTGCCCCGCAATCGGTTCACCATTATGCAACGGCTGGTGACATCCCACACCCTGTAAGAAAGTCAATGATGCGAGTTGCCACATGAGAAGATAGAAGCAAGCAGCGACAAGTAGTAGGGATCACGACGACAGTGTAGCCGAAACATAGCGTTGCTGATCATGGTCGACCCCAGCAACACAAAGTATCCAGAAGATCCGACATGAGGAGGTCAGTCATCACGTAAAGTTGAGACCCTGCATGACCCTGAACCCTAAACCCTAAACTCCAAACCGCTAAGCCTAAACCAAGGCTAAGCCCCAAGAATATACAAAGAGTTTCAAGGCCTGCGTGAGTTCAAGTCTTCTCCGTAAGCCCTAAACCCCATGGTACCCTTGAAGGAGCCCCAAAACGAACCCCTACTATGTGACCAAACCTGAAATGGCTGGAATCTCGAACCCCTGAAACTCGACCTCCCCAACCCTGGATGAAACTCCTGATTTCCGTGCAAACCTATAAACCCTAAACCCCTAAACTCTAAACAAAACCCTAAACCCCTAATCCCTAAACCCTGGCCTTCAGGAGTCAGTCTTCGGGTTCGGGTTTAAGGGTTCAGGCTTGGGTTGAGGCCTAGGGTTTTTTTGAACACCTCTTTGGGTGGTTGTCAAAATTATGGTCCCTTTTTGGGTCCCTATTAGAATACGGCACCTATTATTTAGGGTACCCAAAAAGGGACCATAATTTTGACAACCACCTATTTGCCAAGCTGCCGAAACGTCGCAGAAACCCCCAAGTGAGGCCTAGGGTTTAGGTTTCAAGAAATATGTCTAGTCTTTGCAACTTCTTTTTTGCCTAACCGCCGGGCTTCAGTTGAGGGCTTCGGGCTTGGGGTTTGCGGATTAGGGTTTAGGGGAACCGGCCCGCCCTAATGCAAGCTCAGCCTTGTAAACGAAGGCTTTGTCCGGCGGTAGCAGCAGCTCCTTGCAACTTAGCAAAGGCGGCTGTAAGCACTCTGGTTGGTTCAGGGTTGGGGTTGGGGTTGCTGTACTTGAACTTGTACTGATAACTACATAGCGCAGCCCACAAGACCTTCCCACCTGAATAGCACCTTTGACATCCTACAGCAAACAAGTCGCGACGGCTCCAGGACCTGCCAACCTGTAGCACCCAAAGTTCTAGGACAAACGGGAAGCCGAAAAAAGCATCCAAACAGCCTGAAGGAGTCCATATTTAGGTGCTTTTTCGGAGAAAAGCCTGAGCTCTGATCTATATGATCCCCAAAATCCCATGCCCCAAGCTCCTGGACGCACCCCAATAAGCCAAACCTTATTCGCGAAACTACATTCCCAAACCTTGTTCGCTAAATTACATTCCGAAACCTCATTCCCGAAACTACAAACCCAAACCTTATTCGCGAAACTACAT